>JAGTTD010000013.1:19564830-19731100 GCA_018398585.1 Simmondsia chinensis | reverse complement strand
TTAAGGATTTAGGTCAATCTGATTTAAGCTCACAACATACTAGGGTTTAGTACATAAGAAGTTAAAATTACCATAGTTACCAACTCTTGTGAACAAAAGGAATGCAATAATAGTGAAATAACTCTGACAATGGTCACTTGAAAGATAACCGGCGTATGAACGAGAAGAAGGTTAGCGGAGTGACGGATGGCGCGATCGTCGGCGGGTTAATGAGAAAGAGGTAGAGAGACGCTGAGTGGCGGGAGAGGGAGGGGGCGTGCGTGCGAGTGAATGACTGAAAGGGTGTGGGGGTTGCCGTAAATTTGCCATAAACCGCGTCTTGCCAAGACGCGGTTTACAAACGCGTCAGCCGGAAACTGTTTTAGTCAGTATAAACCGCGTTATTGAGACGCGGTTTATTGTGAATAAACCTAAAACCGCTTCCTCACAACGCAGTTTTATATTTTAGCATTATTTTCGAAACCGGCTCTACGTATGCTATATAAACAATGAGAGTAATTTACCGCTTAAAAATTGTCTCTTGTACTCCTCAAATAATAAAATTATTTTGCTCCTCTCTTCCCTAGGGGTAGACTTTTAACCAAACCACTTAAATACGGGTGTTTTAGTTTTTCTCCCAATTCCTTCGTTTTGGGAAGTTTAACAACTAGTGGGAGGATAGAGTTACAGCAGCGCGTGGCCTTGCTAAGCCGCACGTGGTGTGAGCGGAGGAGAGTGAGAGCAGATAGGGTTACCTATGTGGTTTAGGTGGTGTGAAGAAGGGAGGCGGCAATGGCTGTGCGTTCGAAGCCGGCCAGAGCCGGATAGTGATCGAGGGAGAAGACCGTTGTTACATAGATGTCGAAGTGAGAAAAAGAGAGAGAGAGAGGAGTCGCGGGTTGAGGGTTTAATAACTATTCAGGGTTTTTCTATTTCCACTAAAACAAGATTAAACTTTAAAGAAAACTAGTAGGTCCGTGCGCACTGATAGTTTTTATATTTTAAAAAGTTCTAAAAGTAAATTATAAAAAATTCTTACACTTTTATTACAAAAATTAAACACCCCATTACAAAAATAATCAAACATTTTACCCATTCATTTTTCAAAATTATCACTTTACTCTTTCATTTTTTTTCAAAGTGCATGACTTTACTCCAATCTAATAACTTGGCCATTAAATCAACTTTTTTATGATTATTTTGCCCTTCAAAAGTGAGGGATAAAGCGTTTAATTTTATTTTTAGAGGTGGTTTTTTATTTTTTATTTTTTATTTTTTTTGTAAACTTTATTTATGAAATCTGTTATTAAAGAAAAAATTATAGAGTTTTATTTAAAAATTAATTTTTTAAAAGAAAATTTGTATGTATTATTAATTCATACCTTACCTCTAACAAATTTTTCATTGTTAGAATTTAAAAATTTTTTTAATTAATTGTGATAATGGTAATATAAATTATATGTTAACTATATTCATTTCCTTCATAAAACACTAAATATGATATCTTTATGACACTATTTTTGTTCTTAATTCTAACTTCGTATGTAATTTAAAGTCCTAAGTAAATGTAAATAATCACTTGAGATAAAATATTAAAAAAAAAAATCTAATTCTAAACTTATATTCATTCTAAATATGAAAAAAACATATTAAATATGTGACTTGTTCAATTTGATAAAAAGTAACATGTTGTACTTGTACTAAATTGAAGTAGTATCTAAGTTATAATTACTTATTTTAAGTAATATTTTTGTGTTGTAGCAGACTTTATTAATCGTGGTGTAAGCATAGCTAAGAAATTCTAAATTAATAATAATATGCTAACCTAACAATAGTGAAATTCTATCATAAATCAATTACAATTACAACTAATAATAGATCATATAAGATAGAAGTTATAGTTATTCCATTTATCTTCTAATGTCCTAAATCTAAATTTCTTGTGTTCAACAAAGAAATCTAAATTTTGATCATTTCTCCTCCATCTTTATCAAATATTTTTCTTCAACAAGAATAAATTCAAAAATAAATCAACATAGAGATAAAGAGAGACAATTTCATCACCTTAAATGGTGTCAACAACCAATATACAATTACAAAAAACATAAAAATAAATCAACATAGAGATAAGGAGAGACAATTTTATCACCTTAAATGGTGTCAACAACAAATATTCAAGTACAAAAAACATAAAAAACAAATTATGTTTTATCATAACATGTTTTCTAGACAATCAATTAGGACTGTTCATTCCGTAATATTGCAATGTGTATGTATGGACATAATTTAAGTACCAAAATAAATACATTGCCCCATTAATATGATCATAAACAACCGAAAAAAGTGGTCCAAAATGCATATGGACCAAAGGAAATGAGTCTAATCTACTCATGTCTAGTTAAAGTAGACTTTGAGCTTGTATTGTTGGTTAAATGTGGAGATAATGGAGCTTGAACCTGCATTTAAGGAAATATAAATATAGTTAGATTCTAGTTAACATATCAGATGAATGGACAATCAATAAGTTAAAATACACTTACATGTGTAGCAAATGGGTCATTTCCAATCCTCGCTAATGGACACGAAGTAGTAACTCGTCCATTGGTTTGTTCAGCTAATGTTGTACTACCTTGAATTCTTGCTTTCCACTTCACTCTTTCCCTTGGAACCACACTGCTAATGTTGTTAATTATGCCCATTCCATAGTAATTCCCAATTCCCACAGGAGCACTAGAATTTTCACCTCTTCCCCTTCCTCTACGTCTCTCACCTCTAACTCCACTTGCACCCATTTCACTTGTATCACCAATAACACCACTCTGTGAAGAAAAATCATTAGAGTATCTATAGTAGCAAACTGTGACATATCAATAGAACTTCCTAAGCTCAAATCATAATTAAGGTGTATTGCATGCCTCCGCAATGGTGGCCTTCTAACTTTCCCTCTATCACCCCTAGGATGTCTTGCACCTCTTTCAAGTGCTCTACCTCCTTCTCCCCTACAACTCCTACTATTTATGTCCTCGTTGTTTACATTTAGAACAAGTAACACTGGAGCGAATTCTTCTCTGTTTGTTAGGATTTTTGGCCTCATCAAGAGCCCTCTTCCTTGCTTTCTTAGGCCTTCCAGGTTTCCTTTTATAGGGAGGTGGCACAATCTCAGGGGTAAATTAGTCTCAGGCCACATCTTGAAGTCTGGAATGGGGTGGATCATGAAGCTATAACACTTAAGATAAGTCTCCTTATGAAAGTATGGGTCCACAAAGTCTTGAGGATCTTCACCAATGTAATTGATGGAAGCTATTACATGTTGACAAGGAATTCCAGTAACAGGCCATTTCCTGCAAGTGCATGTTTTCTTATCCAAGTTAACTACATGACCGATGTCAAACTCAATCACCTCATACATCCTTCTACCACCATATTCAACCAAACAATTTGAAGCTAACTCCACATTTACATAGTTTTGCTTCTATCCTAGGATACAACTTACCCACTTCCTTCTCCATTTTTAATCTTTTAGCTTGAATTCTTTGCTGATGCGTCTTCTAATCATCTCCAACATAATCAATATTGGTTGATCTCTTGCATTCTTAATATATTTATTCCATGCTTCAGAAGGACTGTTACATAGCAAACCACATTTGGTTCTAGTATTAAATAAAGATCTTGTCCACAAATTGGGAGGTACCTTAGTCAATTGTAAGCTTCTTCATTAAGCTTCTTTATGTTTTCTATGTGCACTTCAAAATCTTGAACAGTATAAGAAGTTGCGGCTGCTCACATCTCATCCTTCAACTCAAGCAATTTATACCCGCTATTTTTGAAACTACTGTATAAATATCTTACATAGAACCTATGTTCTTCATTTAGTATCACATCCTAAAAGCTATCAACCAATCCCTTGAAAACAAAAAAAACAAAAAAAAGAAGAATAAATCACTAGTCTAAGTGCCTCAAGGAGCCCCACTAGAAACCAAGTCTAGCTCTCCCTCACCTCAGCTTCAACAACTACAATTGCAATTGGCAATATACCATTGTTTCCATCTCTACCCATTAAACTTAAAAGTTGACCTCCAAAACTACTTTTTAGAAAGCAATCATCTAGGCCAATTATGGGTCTGCATCTAGCCTTAAATCCCCTAATCAATGCATCAAATGAGATAAAGACTCTTTGAAATGTTGGAAGCTCATTCAAGAATGGCCTTAAAACTTTCATAATAGCAACACTTCCGGGATTGCTATTTCTAATGACATTACAATAGTTCCATTGTCTCCAAAATTGTTGCTTATGGTTCTAGCTTTTAGCCTTGCTCTGTATGTCACAGACCTAGAAATGTCAAGCTTCAACTCTCTTGAAATCTTGTTTTTCATTTTTTTTCGATAATTATTGGCATAGCCGTAGTACATCCGGGTACTCGACAAGGCGAGCCCTTGGCCACTTCGTAATCTTGTTTTTCATAGCACACAACTTCTAGTCTAGGCCATCCCTAAGATCTCCAAATACTTCCATGCTAAAAAAGTTGAGATGGCTTCCTTGTTCTTATGAACCTTGATGCAAGTATGAGGCTCTCTTAGTATTTTAATATGAAACTCATTCACTTAAAAGTTCCAACTCCCATAGATTCTCCATCCACACTTCTTCTTGCACTCTATGGTTATTCTGTCACCATCATTCTTAACAAAATGCAACTCTTTCCTGCATGATAGATCAAAATCTGACCACTCTTCTAAATTCCTTGGTAATTGGAAGCACCAAGCCTACTTTTAGTTTCACAGTCAAGTCATCCCTTGCTTCATTCCACTCATGATCCCTAATAATATTTCCCTCATCATCATCACTATCACACAAACTTCTAAGCTCTTGGGAGGCTTCACTTTCTAAATCTTGATCCTCATTTCATCTTTCATGCATACCTGTTCCTTTCATTGATACACCTACGTTCTTTCCTTTGTTCGCATCATCTCGACTTAGGTCATTTTTGTCTTTCTCCCAATCACTATCCTCAAATATGTCTTCCTCTACGTCATTGAAAAATATTCTCATCCTCTTGCTCGTCATTGTCGAGTTCATCACCGCTCAAACTTCTAGATCACTTTCGGTACTTCCATTTATGTCAATTTCAGTTGAGATGAAAAAAATGTTTATACATTCCTCATTTGCATGACACTTCAACTGTTGGAATAGGCATCCTAGAAAAATCCAATTAGTTAGTTCTAAATATTAACTAAATAAAATTATTTTATTTATTTATTTATTGTCTAATTATGTTTTACGAGCCAAACAAGCGTGATTTTTTTCCTAAAACGTTCCATGAGATGGATGTTGTCTGAGATGACGTGTCAGGTTTTATTTAAGTGGTCAATAAGGTTGAATCACGGAAAGACCTAGACCAAACTAGTGACATGTTGTCAAAGTATGTTTATAGTCGATGATAAGTTTGGACAACTTGTCTGATACAACTATAATATGATACTTTTGATGATTTATCTTGGTTATATGTATAAGGATCCAAGAGTTTTGTGTAGGTGTTTTCAGTAAGATTGGAAGCACTAAGTAGGACCACCTGAATTAGTTGTTTATTTATTGCTATCAGAAATAAGTAATTCTATAAGACGATGACTCTAAATCCAAGAAATAGTCCGAACTCATGCATGGAGTGCTAATTGCTTTGATGACCAAAATGATGAGGTTGAAACAGAATAACCAAGCTCTTACGTCATTGGGCAATTGCATGAAGTGTGGCGGGAATGAATATTTTATTAGGAATCTACAATGTAAGATTTCCCTTTAGTTGATTAGTAAATACACGAATAGATTCTAGAATCTTTGACTAGAGCATTCCACATGTTTGACATCTGGAATTAATGTGAAAATTGTTTCTGTATTATGAATTATTCGAGAAGGGCGAGTCGGAAACTACTGTGATAGAGGTGAGTAAAAAAATGATAGTAGTTAAGGTTGTTTTCTATCATGTACATCTAACAGATAGGTTAATTGTTGCAATAAAATTACTTGAAAAATTTTTGAGTGAATATATTTAATTCCAGAGTGCAATAAAACTTATTTAGTGGAATAAAGTTTTATTAAATGGTAATCAATTGTTGTCATGAGATAATAATAAGATTTGATCCATTTGGAGCTAAAGTTAGATTGTCTCTGAGGTCCCTCCCCAAGCCTCAACTTAAACACTATTTTAAAAATATTTAAATTAAATTCATGGGGGATGAATTATTTATTTATGAGATAAATAAATTTATATGCTAAACAAATGTTCATGAAATAAATATTTAATACGATAAATTACATTGTTACTTAAACAAAAAAAACAAAATTTTAAAAAAATTCAAAATACAAATTCAAGTGGGCCCTAGCGGGGCCCACATCATATTTATACGTACATACATACATACATATATATATATATATATATATATATATATATATATATATATATATATATATATATATATATATATATTATTGTAAAACTATAAAGATATTATACTCTATAGGATGGTAATAAAAAAAATAAACCCAAATATACTTGAAAAAAAATAGCAAGTATTTATATCAGAACGAGATTATTTTATTAAATCTCTTTTTCTCTCTCTCTCTCTCTCTCGTTATTTTTTTCCTTTCTCATTCCTTTTCTTTCTTTTTCTTTTTTGTTGTTCTGATTGTTGTGTGTGGGGTGTATATATATACACAAAGGGGAGAGGGATGAGTCACCTTAAGGGTGACTCTTATTGTGACACGTGTCACAAATACCTGTTTACATATATGTATATGTATATATACGTAAATAGGTATTTTACATAATTTCTAATTTTCTATGATGTTTGATAATATCCAAACTCGACTCTAAAATTTATACCCGAAAAATATCCAATATTTAAAACACTCTCCCTTTGGATATTTTCAGTTATAATGGGATATAGTGTCCAAGCTAAATGCGCCTGCCTCGTTGAAAACCTTGCCAGAATAACTCAGTGGGAAAACCATAGCGAAGAAAAAAGAGTACAGCTCATATTTAACTTCCCCTCATGAGAATATATTAGCGAGAGGCGTTTCTGAATCGACGCATACCAATCTTATGAACTAACTTCTCAAAAGTTGATGTTGGCAAAGCTTTCATGAACAGATCTGCCAGGTTCTCACTTGAGCGAACTTATTGAACATCTATTTCTCCCATTTTCTGAAGCTCGTGTGTAAAGAAGAACTTTGGTGAGATATGCTTAGTCTTGTCGCCTTTAATGTATCCACCTTTGATCTGAGCAATACATGCAGCATTATCTTCACATAGATCGCCAAGATATAGCAGTGTCACTATAGGTGAATAAATATCCTGTCTGTGAATGGCCTCTATGTGGATCAGACAAATATCCTGCATCTGCATATCCAATCAATCTCAGACTTGATTGTCTCTAATAGTATAATTCCATATCAGATGTACCATGGAGATATCGAAATATATGTCTAATTCCATTCCAATGTCTCCGGGTAGGCATTGAGCTATATCTTGCCAATAAATTAACTAAAAAGGCTATATCCGGCCTTATATAGTTAGCAAGATACATCAATGCACCTATTGCACTTAAATATGGCACTTTAGGGCCAAGAATTTCTTCATCATCCCCTAGAGGTCAAAACGGGTCCTTATTCACATCAAGTAATCGGACGACCATCGGGGTGCTCAACGGATGTGCCATGTCCATATAAAAACGTTTAAGCACTTTTTCGGTATAAGTAGATTGATGGATTAAAATTCCATCAGATAAGTACTCTATCTACAGGCCAAGACAATATTTCATCTTTCGAAGATCTTTCATTTCAAACTCTTTATTCATATATGCAATGGCTTGTTTAATCGCTTTAGGCATTCCTATGATGTTTAAATCATCAGCATAGACTGCTATTATGGCAAACCCACAATTCAATTTCTTAACAAAAACACATGGGCAAACTGGATTGTTCACATATCCTTCTTCCAGGAGGTATGCAGTAAGGCGATTGTACCACATTTGCCCCGATTGTTTCAATCCATACAGCGATCTCAGTAATTTAATTGAACACAGCTCTCGAGGTTTTGAGCTATATGCTTATGGCATTTGTAGCCCTTCAGGGACTTTCATATAGATATCATTATCAAGTGATCCATATAGGTAAGCCATTACTACGTCCATAAGACGCATGTGGAGTCTTTCAGAGACTGCCAGGCTTATTAAAAATCTAAATGTAATTGCATCCATTATAGGTGAATATGTCTCTTCATAGTCAATTCATGGCTTTTGTGAGAAGCCTTGAGCTAAAAGTCGTACTTTATATCTCAAAATTTCATTCTTTTTATTTCTTTTTCGCACAAAACCCATTTGTAGCATATGGGTTTCGTACATTCAGGCGTTTGGACCATAGGTCCAAAAACTGCACGTTTCGCAAGTAAGTTTAACTCCGCCTGTATTGCTTCTTTCCATTTCGGCCAATCATCTCTTCTTTGACAATCTTGAAGAGATTTAGGTTCAAAATCTTCACCTTCTGTGGTCAAATTAGCAACCACATTTTATGCCAACACTTGATGGAGAATCGTTTCATTTCGATTCTATCGTATACCAGTAATAGCATAGTTTATCGAGATTTCTTCATTCTCGACATTTTCATCACTTTTACAATTCTCAGGTATTTGATATCCTCGAGGAGCCATTTTTTCCTCTGTTTCTTTTTCTTGGATTTGCATTTGTACTACTTCAGGGGTTTTCTCTTCAGGAGTTTTAATAAAAGAGCCAACTTTTTCATGTTACTCTCTTTTCTTTCTTGGATTCTTATCTTTAGAACCAACAGGTCTACCATGCTTCTGGCGTGCAGTAGATGTATTTGCCAATGTCTTAGAAGACTGTTCATTTGGAATATCAATTCGAACGGGGGCATTTATAGCCGGTACATGTAACTTGGTCACTCTTTTCATATCAACGAATGCATCTGGTAATTGATTCACAATATTTTGTAAATAAATAATCTTCTGGACTTCCATTTTACATTGATTCATACGTGGATCAAAATGTGATATAGATGATGCGTTCCACAAGATTTTACGCTTTTCCAGCTTTAGCTTTTCTTCCCCTAATTTTGGGAACATTGTTTCATTAAATTTACAATCTGCAAACCGTGTAGTAAAAATATCTCCAGTCAATGGTTCAAGATATTTTATAATTGACGATGACTTAAACCCAACATAAATTCTCAATCTCCTTTGGGGACCCATCTTTGTGCGCTGGTCTGGAGCAATTGGAACGTATACCGCGCAACTAAAAGTTCGTAGATAGGATATATCTGGTTCTTGACCAGACACAAGTTGCAATGGAGAGTATTTATGATAAGCAACCGGCCTAGCACGAATAAGTGCTGCAGCATGCAATATAGCGTGTCCTCATGCAGAACTAGGAAGCTTTGTTTTCATGAGCAATGGTCTAGCAATTAGCTGCAGACGTTTAATTAGAGATTCTGCAAGATCATTTTGTATATGCTTGTGAGCCACAGGGTGCTCAACTTTAATCCCAATTGACATACAATGGTCATTAAAAGCTTGGGACATAAATTCTCCTACATTATCAAGACAGATCTTCTGGATCGCGTAATTTGAAAATTAAGCCCGTAATCGGATTATTTGTGCAAGGAGTCTCGTAAATGCCATGTTGTGAGCAGATAATAGGCAAACATGTAACCAACGTGTTAAGGGGTCTATCAACACCATAAAATATCGAAATGGTCCACATGATGGAATAATAGGCCCACATGTGTCTCCTTGTATTCTTTCCAGAAAGTTAGGAGATTTAATCCCAATTTTGGTTAAGGATGGCCTAGAAATCATTTTGCCTTGAGCACAAGCAGCACATAAAATCTCATCAGGAGAAAGAATCTTCAGGTTTTTTAATGAGTGTCCATAAGAAAGAATATTCTGGTTCTTTAATGAGTGCCCATGAGAACTTTCAATAATTTTTCTCATCATCGTTACACCTGGATGGCCCAAACGGTCATGCCACAGGGTGAATGTTTTGCAACCAATTAACTTCTAGTTAACCTCTGTATTTAATTCAATCGGGTTTATGTAAGTCTAATATAACCCATAAGAAAGTGCTGACAATTTTTCCACTATTTTCTTTCTTCCTGAAGTAAGCGATGTAATATATAGATATTCTTTGTCGCCCTCATTTATTGTCTCAATATGATAACCATTGCGATGAATATCTCAAAAACTGATCAGATTTTTCTGTGATCTGCTGGAAAATAGAGCATCGCTTGTGTTTAGTTTTGTCCCTTCAGGGAACATAACATGTGCTCTTCCGGAGCCTTCAACCAAATTTGAAACGCCCGATATTGTATTAATATTCGCTTCAACTAATCGTAGTTGAGAGAAATATATTTTGCTTTTAAGGATAGTGCGTATCGTTGCACTGTCTACTTGATATAAATCTCCATATTTGATCAAATCCATGTTTTTCAAGCTTATGATAATCCTTGTCTGCCTAGATACTCGTGCTGATAACGTGCTGTAAAATTATAGAGATATTATACTTTATAGGATGGTAATAAAAAAACAAATCCAAACATACTTGAAGAAAAATAGCAAGTATTTTATATCAGAACGAGATTATTTTATTAAATATCTTTTTCTCTCTCTCGTTATTTTTGTCCTTTTTCTTTCTTTTTTTTTTCCTTTTCTTTTCTTTCTTTTTCTTTCTTGTTGTGCTGATTGTTGTGTGGGGTGTATATATTTACACAAATGGGAGGGGATGAGTCATCTTAAGGGTGACTCTTATTGTGACACGTGTCACAAATATCTATTAATATATATGTAAATAGATATTTTACATAATTTTTAATTTTCTATGATATTTGATAATATTCAAACTCGACTCTAAAATTTGTAGCTGAAAAATATCCAATATTTACAACATGTATATGTTATGTGTGGTGTTTTTTTTTTTTTTTAATTATACGTTTTTGTTTTTTAAATTATTAATTTTAGGTTTTGGAACCTACTTTTCTCCCATAATGAAAAACCTAAAATTATTTTAAGGTTTTTCTAAATTAATGTTTATAATATTTTTGAAGAATTATTTTTTGGAAAAATTAAAAGAAAAAAATTGTTCTGAATTTTTTTCTAAATTAAATATTTTTGGAATTCCACACTCTATTGCCAATAGAGGCCATTCCGAAGAAGTTCTCGAGGTGTCTATAAGTTTCTTTTTTCAATTTTAGATCTACAAATTCAGAGTTTGGATTTGCTCTTCAGGTATGTCTAAATTAAGTAGTTGGTATTTAATGTGGTTTTCCTTTATTTTGTTTATTCTAAATGTCATGTTTATACTTGTTTTATTCGATATTTGGATTGTTATATTATGAGCCTATTAGAGTAAGATCTAGGTCTAATTAAATAGTTTAATTAGGTTAGAGCATTAGATTTAAAATTGAGAATTTTAAATTGGTTTTCGGCTATGCCCGCTCTAGTCGTCTAGGAAAAAAAATTGAAATATGTTCCCTACAATTAGTATCAGAGCCAACTCTAAATACGTTCATAATTGACATTAAAACATTAGGTTTAATAAATTTGGGTTGTGTAGAATTATGAAAATATGAAATTTGGAATTTCATAAAGGAAAAAGACTATTATGAATATTGTCGTTAAAAGAGTTTAATAACATGATTGGAGGTTCATTAAAGTTTTGAATTGTTTAAAAGTTTAGATGAATCACAATTCAATCAAGAAGCATAAAGTTGAACGATTTAGATTATTAGTGTAATGTGTTTAGATTATGAACTAGGTATGAAATATTCAATTGTTAAATATTTTGTGATAATCCAAAAACAAAGAAAACCTGATTGTGATAAAATAGTTTAATAACAAGATTGTTGTTCATCAAATTTAAATTGTTTAAATTAGGATGAATCATAATTAAAGGTGTGGGAGTATATTTCTAAAAATTATAATGAGATTAGATTTTCAAATAGTTGAATGATTTAGATAGATACATTGTCACATAGAATATCTAATTGGATTAGATGTTTGGTTTACGATTTAATGAGATTAAGATCGAGTTTAATTAATTATTTATTTATTTAAAAAAATAAAAAAACAAAAAATGAAATTGGGACGTGCCCAAGCATAATTTAAAAATTTTGTTTTTTATATTTTATGATTTAGATAATTTGAATAAATAATAATGAGTTAGAATGAAATCCTAAATTAGATTACGTGATAATCTTTTCTAAAAGAGTTTAAAAAAAAATTTAATCATTCCAACCTTTAAGGCCTTAAGTAATGTTATTTAAATTGTTTGATAACACGACACTTAATAAAATTTTGTTTACATATTTAATATTATTTAAAGTGTTAAATATTTTGTATGATGTGAATAAAAGTTATAAGGCCATATAACTTGGTGAAATATTTGATTTCATCTAGTGGGAGGATTTTTTTCAAATAAGTTTAATTATATTTGATAATTTAAAAGTTGAATTATTTGAAAAGAAAAATTCTCAAAATATATCTAATGAGATTATATTACATAGGTTGGATAATTAAAGGAATCTAATATAATTAGGACTTTATTTAATTGTTAAATAAAATTTAGAAATGATAGATAGAGGTGCAGAAAAAATGAGGGCGGCCACGCTAACACGGAGTGTCTTGTTTACTTGTTCCAATATGTAGGTAATGGTATACACTTGACTAGGATGGTATGATAGTCCGCTTTAGAGCGTTATGATACTGTCTTAGACACCAAGGAAGAAACAATGAGTCAAATATGTTTAGGAAACATATTATTTGAGAATAGTTCTCATATAACTAGTTACGCCTCTCCCATAGTAACGAGTAAATTGGTTAGCTCATCGTTGCACACACACAGAGAATGGTTAGGTAGATCCATGCTTTGTTTGTTTGTTAAAATTAATAAAAAGTTCAAAAGACTCAAAATACCAAGTGGGAGCGAGCTTCTAAATGAATGCTTATGGCATCCGTTACCGGTTTGGCAATATAGTAGGTATGCACGACTCCCCAAGGAGAGCGTTCATTTGCAGAATACAAGGTTAGTCCTCGATGAGATGAACTAAAGTCCAAGCAAACGAGTACGGCCACGCCGACGTGAAGTATATCGAGACCTTGTATGAGTGTTCAGATAATGGTGTACACTTGACTACTGTCTACATTAGCTTCCTCAAAGAGCTCTATTGTAGGACGTTAGAGGCCGAGGGAAAAGTGGTGTGTTAAATGTGCTTAGTAAAGAGTTTGCATGAAAACATATTTATTGAGAAATGTTCTCACCCTTTTGATGTCTTGATTCGGCCTTGCCGATGGAGGGTTTTGGGTGGTTAGGTTGGGTCTCCACGGCATACATGTAAGTGTCGGAATGTGAACTTCAAACTTTAATTGTTTGCTGAAAGTAATAAAACTAATCCTGTGTGTTATATGACTTGTTTAACAATTTTTCTTAGTTTCAGACTGGTTGTTAGATAATGCATTGCGATCAATACTGGTATGTCTTGTCTGTTTTATTTTGTTCGCTATAATATAATATATTTTAATACATGTAGAGCACTAAGAGATGCTCAGAGTTCTCTAGGTTGCTACTAGTAGATCTACTAAGGTGAAGATAACATTTATAACGTCAGACTAGACTAAAGAGTTAGTCGAATGCAAGATTCAGACATTAGATGTCGAATTTATTCTACTAGTAGGTACTTGAATTGTCAACCGTAGTAGAGATGATCAGATACTTGAGAGAAGTGATTGGTCAGAGAACTAATAGCACGAGAACAGTTTATAAGAAAAGATATCATGAGAACTAAGGGAAGAGTTCACTTAGTGTAAACATCTATCTCAAAAATTAGGAACCTCAAAAGGGTAAAATAAAATGTGAGTCAAATAGTATTGTCTCTTTTGTAAAAGCACTTGACATTAAAAGGAATTGCTTATGTACTTAGATACTATCGTTGCTAAGACCGAAAGCTAACATGACAAGGTATATGATATTCTGTCTCCTCTAGTTGTGACTAATAGGTAGTTCACTAGTATTTTGGTTAATAGGTTTCAGTAAGGGCATCAACTGGGAGTAGTTTAAGTCAGGTATTATAGTTTTATATTTGAGTAACTATTTCTGAGATACACTTTCAGTTATTTTTCTGAAAAATATATTGATTATTATGTGAATAAAGTGTTTATTTAAAAGGTATATTAGTAGATAGTTGACTTACTTTGATCAAAACTACGTTGATGGCAATTTATTAGTTTAATATAAGTTCGACTGTGTAACCATATAAAAGATAGAAATTCCAAAAACTATATAGCTTTTAAGTGGTACTTAATCTAAGGTCACATTAATTAATATAATTCAAAACTAATTTGATTTGTCTTATGGATCATTAAGTACATAAATGACAACCACTATGAGAATCATGTTCGAATTAATGGTGATTGAAAGTGTCTTTAAGAGTAAACACAGTCGGACCACTAATCTACTAGGACTTATGCATAAAGTGTTTGTGGACTGCTGATAAATTAAGGGAGCAATGTTTGAGGTGGTTCGGACATGTCAGAGGAGACCGAACGAAGCTCCAGTCAGAAGATGCGAACAGCCTATTACTACATTAGGCAGAAGAGGCAGAGGCAGACCGAAGAAGAGATGGCTTGAGATGATCTGACAAGACCTCACCCACCTAAACCTTCGAGAGGAGATGGCCTTAGATAGGGCCCAATAGAGGGCTAGCATATGGGTATTAGATGACCCGGTTAGAGTAGGGTAGTCTTTATCTCTATCTTTCTATCCCTATCTCGTTCTCTTTCTCGTTCTCGTCCTCGTCCTCGTTCTCGTTCTCGTTCTCTTTCTTTTTCTCATCTACCTTTTTGTTTGTGGGTCATACTTATGCTTTCTGATGTTTGCCAGGTCTTTGGCTGATAGATGCAATATCATCTTCTTAGGCTGGGGGTCCTAGAAAACAACCTCTCTTCAGGGTAGCCCCCTGAAGGGGGAAGGTTGCGTACATCTACCCTCCCCAGACCCTGCTTTTGGCGGGAGCCCTTGGTGGCACTGGGTTTGTTCTTGTTGTTGTTGTTGTTTGTGGACTGCTAAAAGTTCAAGTAAGTGGAAGCTATGAGTATTTCATAAAATATTTATGAATAACTACTTAATTAGTAGATATATGGATATACCTATGAGGACTGAAATCTTGAATCCTTTGAAAAGTTGAAAGAATTCAAGATTTAAGTTCGAATCGGTTAGGTAATTATATCAAGTCACTTTGATTAGATCGAAGTGGAGGTTTCAGAAGAATTCTTATTTTTTCTTATTACAAAGTGTTGAAGAGAGGATCAATAATGTGTTATTAAATATGGTAAGATTCATATGATGAGTCAAGTTTACATATCAAAAGGTTCGCTATGTAAGATGTTTAGAAAGTGTTCTAAAAGTACAGCAGATGGCTTGTGTTAGATAGATTGACAGTATGAGATACTATGTTTATATGGCTTGATACAACTTATCATGTAGATGATGTATTAGATATATCATCTAGGTTATCGTCATGCAAAGTACATGAGAGCTTTGGTGTAGTAGGAGGATGGTCAGGGTCACATGATGGATTCATGTCTTCAATCTTAACAGTTAAGAATGATGATGAATCTGATCATTTAGACTACAATCAAACTTTTAAATATAAAGATGCGGACCATTGAGTGGGGCAATGAAAGTTAAGTTAAAGTAATTGTATTTTAAATAAGTCTGGAACTTGTAGACGCGTCGAAAGACGTTAAGTCCATTAGATTGGATCTCAGTGGATCTACAAGTGTAAAGAGTACATTGGACAAGAAGGTAAAGACCTTCAACACTAGATTAATGGCAGTGGTTTAATGCTCTATTGGAAGGAATCGTCTTTGATGGAACCTTCTAGCCAAATGCTATGCTTAAGTCCATAAGCCTGTTCTTTTCCATTGTATCTCATTGCGATGATGTATGGGAATGGAAGTCAAGACGACATTCTCTGAATGATTATCTTGAAAGGTTATGCATATGGTACAACTAGATAAGTTTGTTGCCAATAGTCAGGAGCATATAATATGCAAACTGAGCTAGTCTATTTGTAGATTTTAATAAACATCTTGTTCATTGAATAGTAGATTCAATGACAGTTAATCAAGTCCTATGGATTTGAGTCAATGGTTAGTGAACCGTTAGTGTACAAGTGACAAAACAAGAAAGTAGAGACTTTCTAAGTGTTGTATATAGATAACATTCTACTCATTAAGAATGGCATAGAATTGTTATGAGTTATTAAGGTTTAATTGTCCAATCAGTTAAAAGCAATAGACATAAGATGAGCTAACTGTGTTCTAAAGATCAAGCTTTTGCGAGATTCAAAGGAAGGATGTTGATTTTATCACTGGTCATTGGTTTTAAAAGGGAGTTTGGACGTTTGACATTAGAATTCCTTTGTACCCTTATAGTGGGAGTCATTAGACAGTGAAGAGTGAAGCAATCTTAAATTGCTTACTTCATCATAGAGGTCAGGTACTTGACAACTAGGGAGTTGTTGAGTAGACTTGTTGACTCAGAGGATTCCTAATAGATAAAACAAGCGAGTAAAAGAATGAGACATTGACAGATCAATATTGGTTCAAGTTATAGTCAAAGAGTTGACAGATCCCAGGGGAAAAGTCATGCAATGCAGATTATTTGGGTTTAAGGGCAAGCGGGATTTTGTTGGAATATGTGTCCTAGAAAACCTAATTAGTTAGTTCTAAATATCAAATAAATGAATTTATTTATTGTCTGATTATGTTTTACGAGTTAAACATACGTGATTATTTTTTTTAAAACGTTCCATTAGACGGACGTTGTTTTTGGTTTAAGTGGTCAATAAGATTGAATCACATAAAGACTTAGATCAAACTAGTGACATGTTATCAAAGATGCTCATAGTCGGTCATAAGTTTGGACAACTTATCTGATAAGACTATAATATGATACTTTTGATGACTTGTCTTGGTCATGTGGATAGGGATCCAAAAGTATTATGTTGGTGTTTTAGTGAAGATTGAAGACACTGAGCAGGACCACCTAAATTAGTTGTTTTTTTTACTGCTATCAGAAATAAGTAATTATGTTAAATGGTAACTCTAAATTTGAGGAAATAGTCCGAACTCGTGCATGAAATATTAAGTACTTTGATGACCAGAATGATGAGGTCAAAACTGAATAACCAAGATCTTACATCGCTGGACAATTGTATGAAGAGTGGCGGGAATGGATGTTTTACTAGAAATTTATTATATAAGATGTCCCATTAGTTAATTCGCAAATGCATGAATAGATTTTACAATATTTGGCCAGAGTATTTCATATGTTTAACATCTGGAATTAATATGAAAATTGTTTCTGTATTGCAAATTTTTCGAGAAGGACAAGTCAGAAACTATGGTGATAGAGGTGAGAAAAATAACGATAGTAGTTAAGGTTGTTTTTGCTCACAGACTTCTATTAGAGGGATTAATTGTTGCAATAAAATTACTTAAATTTTTTTTGAGTGAATGTATTTAATTCTAGAGTGCAGTACAACTTATTTAGTGGAATTAAGTTTTATTAAATGGTAATCAATTATTATCATGAGATGATAATCATATTTGATCCGTTTGGAGCTAGAGTTAGCTTGTTCCTGAGGTCCCTCCGCAAACCTCAACTAAGCACTGTTTTGAAAATATTTAAAATTAAATTCATGGGATGAATTATTTATTTATTAGATAAATAAAATTGTATCCTAAACAAATATTCATGAGATTAATATTTAATATGATAAATTATATTGTTATTTAAACAAACCAAACAAAATTTAAAAAAAATGAAAATATAAATTCAAGTGGGCCCCATGCAAGGCCCACATCATATGCATACATATATATATATATATATATATATATATATATATATATATATATATATATATATATATATATATATAGGTGACAATTGGGTCAACTAGGTCGGGTTCCGGTGAATCCATACGGGTTTGGGTCATTGGGTTTGCAATGGACTCGAGTCAAGTCGGGCTACGGTCAACCCAATTGGGTTCGGGTCATCTTTGACTTTGACCATGCTCCAGTCAGATTGGGTCAAGGTCAAGTTATTTCCAGTCTGGATCAACTCAATTTCAGGTCAGCTTGGGTATGGGTCCATTTTGGGTCGGGTTATACGGGTCTCGGGTAATTATAGGTTGACCCATCAGGTTGCCTATTTTTGCTTAATATGTATATTTTATGAATTATAATTGTATCTATATTTTTCTTTTTTAAAATATTTTTTTCTTTATTTCTACTCTATTATAAAATATAATATTGATTATTTTTTGTTGTTTTTCATTCACTACCACCACTTCACTATAAGTGGAGAATATAGATACCATGTAAGTTGTGTACATTTAATTTTTTTTAGTAGTGGATAACATCCATATTCTTCCGAACATTTTTCCTTCATTATGTATGTCTTTTTCAATCTCAATTTAAATAAGTGTGAACCCCATGTAAGTTCATAAAATGAAATAATTTTCTTCAACTGGATAAACTAAAAAATGAAATTTTGATTGAAAATATTTATAAAAAACTGACACTTTCCTTTGTTTTGGAAAAAAAAAAACATCTTTCACAAAATTCTCAGATTATATATGTCTCGTTTTTTAATTTCAACTTAATTAGACATTAACTCCATGTAAATTCATATAATGAAATAATTTTTTTTAACTAGAGAAACTTAAAAAAAATGAAATTTTGATTGAAAATATTTATGAAAAGTATTTTATATAAAGAATTATTTTTGTAAATATGGATAGCATAGCAAGTGATAAATTATGTTTGCACAATTACCTGCCACGTAATGGGAAACCATCCCTATCTCCCCACTCTCTCTTCTAACAAAATAATGGGTTTAGTGCAGTTATTATAATTTTTTTCTTTTTTTTTTTAAAGTTTTTTAGCCCCATTATATTTTTCTTTTTAGTTAAAATCCTTGTAATGTTTGGAATTTTTGTTTTGAGTCTTGAAAAATTTGGGAGATGAGACAACATGTACTTCAATAAATTAAATTAAATTAAATATAAAGATAAATTTTTGAACCAAACATAGCTTTACTAATTTGTGTTGTGTCAAAATAATAACTTCAATTAATTAAGATCAAAACAATAACTCTTTAATCGTAATTATCCATAGTAATAATAATAATTTTCAAGTTTAAAGGCCTTAGGGTTAACTCGGGTCACAGGTCGGGTTGGGTTTTTGCTTGGGTTTAGATGGATCCATGTCTACTTGGGTACGGGCCAATTTGGGGTTACATCAGGCCATCGGTAGGTCGGGTTAGGTTAATATTTTTATCGGGTCTTTTCAGGTTGGATTAAGACTGGTCGGGTGATTCTCAGGTCGGGTCATTCCAAGATTGGGTCAAGTTGTTTATATTGGATCTTCGGGTCAAATCAGGTCGAGTCATTGATTTTTCATGTCGGTTTTACAGGTCGGGTTGTCTTTGCCCCACATACACACACACACATATAGATTCAGGTCAAATCAGGTCGAGTCATTGATTTTTCATGTCAGTTTTACGGGTCGGGTTGTCTTTGCCCCACCCACCCACACACACACACATAAATATATATATATATATATATATATATATATGTATATATGAATTAAATACAATACATACTCAATTAAATGATCAAAAACCCTTACAACCTCCAACAATCAAGCCAATACCTCAACGAACAATTCCATTTCCAAAACCAAAAGATAACTCAATTCAACAATATCAACACTTTCCCCTTTCTCAACACGTGTTTGGGCCTATCACCGCGTGCCACGTGTCATGGCTTGATTGGCCATGGCCCGTGCACTCGGATCCGCTCTAGGGCCGCCAGCACGCGAAATGTGTCGTACGCTGGTTGGCCCATCCGCGAATACGCGGATCGTGGCCTATGTGCAGCGATTTTACCTTTGTTTCTACTTTGTTTTCCACATGTAAAAATTCATCTTATAAATTTTAATTTTCCAAAATTATTTTATTTTATAATTTTTAATTTTTATTCATATCATGAATAATATTTGGCAAAATTAATTTACCCATCTTATGGATAAATAATTCGTATCATGGATTCTTTAATATTTTTTCAATGGCAATAAACATAGAGGCTTGTGTTGGCCCTAAACCCATTTATATTGTAATTTTAATGATAACAACCATTTCGTGAGTCATAGTGTTTAAATGGTTCTAATATTGCATCTAAGTGACTCATAAGAAATTTAGGAAAATCAAGGTTAATCATGTTGATACGAAGCTTTCTAAGATAATGAATCAAGAGGTAACGAAATCAAAGTTGAAGAGAAGATTCATCCAAATTGAAGAGAACGTGATCCCAGTCCAAGTGCCTCAAAGTTATTTGTTTTTATCGTCTAGGACTTAGGATCGCGATATATCAATTGAGTTCAAGTCTCAATATTGATATGTGATACTCTAACAAAAATATTTTTGAAATATTTTTGGAAATTTGTTTTCAAATTTTATTTATATTCAAGTCAAAATTAAGCCGATCTAGCTTATCATGAAAATATTTTTCAAGATTGGTATTTCTGAAAAGCATGATCAAATCAAACAAGATAAGGTTTAAATGGGTGATAATTTAGCTTGATTTATGCAATCAATTAGCTTTATGATCAAAGCAAAGCAGGAAATTAATTCAAAAATTTAAGTTAATATGGCAATCAATTAATTAATCAATCAACTTAGCTAATTTGGTAAAATTATCCCATCAATCAAGCTAAATGGTCAAAAACATCAAAATTCACCCAGGTATAGGGAGTGTCAACACACAGAAAGCATGTGTCAACACACAAACATGCAGTAGCCTTCTGGAGCTATTACGTGTCGACACACAAAGCTGTGTGTCAACGCACAACCCCTGTGTCGACACACAGAAAGCATGTGTCAACACACAAACATACAGTAGCCTCTGGAGCTATTGTGTGTCGACCCACAACCCCTATGTGTCGACACACAGCCTCCGACAGGCTCTAACGGCTACATTTTGGACCCAATTTCTTTTCAATTTTTTTTGAAATGCTCCCAACGGCTCCTAGGCCTTTCTTGGCCTATATATAGAGGTTAAATGCTTTGATTTTCAATTAAGAAACAATAATTCCCACACTCTCTAAGAAATCTCTCAAAAAGGGCTCTTATTCTTGCGCTTTAACGGTTTGTTTTCGAATTCTTGTTTAAAGTTTTCTTGAGCATCACTAGTTTTCTTTATTGTTGATCATTGAGCTTTATTGGCATATCCTTAGTTTTGGCTAAGCTCGATCAAGTGTCAACTTACTCTTGAAAGAGTGAAGAATTTGAGTGCTTTAATTCTTTCATTGCTTTATTCAAATTTGTTGTATTGTAAAGGTTGGATCCTGAGCCTACAGTTACAAAAGGATCGGTTGTAAAAGGTTGGTCTTGAGCCTACGTACAAAAAGACCTGTTGTAAAGGTTGGATCCTCAGCCTGTTTTTAAAAAGGATCTTCGAGCTTAGTTAAAGGCTCAAATGACTAAGAGTAGTCACTTGAGAAGTGGACTAGCTTCCGATTTGGAAGTGAACCACTATAAAAATCTTTGTGCATCCCTTTTATTTTTGTCTTTATCCTTTTCATTTAACATTTATTGTTTAGCTTTTAATTAAATTTTTAGTTCATAAATTTAAAATTTTTATTTATCACTAAAGAACCTAATTCACCCCCTCTTAGGTTGCTTTTTGGGCCTTCAGCTTGAGTAGGGACCTCAAGGGCAATTTATATCTAGCTCCAAATGGGTTAAATTAATCATCTTATGAAATAATTTAATTACCACTTAATAATACTTAATTCCACTAATAAATCTCACTGCACTGTAGACTTAAACTATTTATTCGATATCTCCCTAATAGACACAACCCCTTCACTAGATGTCCATGATAAATGATAAATATAACTGCTACCATTATCCTTCTCACAGCTTCTCCATTAGTTACCGACTTGCCCTTCACGAATAATTCATTTATACTTGAACATATTCATAGTATAAATTCCAAAAGTCAAACACTTAGAATACTTTGGCCAAAGATTTCGAACTATTCAAATATTTGCGAATCAATTAAGAGGACATCTGTATTCATGAGAGACTGTAGATTCCCTATTGAATACCTGATCCTTGTCACACTTCCCGCCACTAACCAGTGTATGTTGGAATTCAGTCATGCGTTTAGACCTTACTTATCGTACACCAAAGTAACTAACGCTCCATGCATAAGTCCAAAATACTCTTAGGATTTAGAGTCATCGTTCAAACAGTGCAACATGAATCACTCATCCCTGATAATAGTCTCGAAACAAACAACTCATATGGTCCAACTCAGTGTGCAAATTTTATTAAACACACCAACATAATACTTTTGGATCACCATCTACATGACCAAGACAAGTCATCTAAAGTGGCACGTTATAGTCTTAGCATACAAGTGGTCCAAATTTGTCTTTGACTACGAGTCTTTCAACAACAATCCATACCATTTGTTCAAAGTCTATCCGTGGGTTAATCTCATAAACCACTTAGAACAAACATATAAATTTTAGTCTGAGGACTACACTCATCTCATGGGTGTTTCCAAAAAGAAAATCATATGCAGTATAAATGCTCGCTTACACAAATTTAACAAGGAAATGACTGGAACTTCAATTTTATTCTTTAATAAAATAATATTAATATGATAAATCTGGATTTTAGGACACCATTCCTAACAGGATCTTCATTAGATGCTATTACATCCCCTTAAAGACCTTCCTATGTGCGAGTTGCCATGAGCTCCAAGGGAAGGAGCAAGGCCGTTCTTATATCAACTTGCTTAGGAGTGAACCAAACTATATCTTGACCCCTTGGCTTGTCTCTTCCTTAAGACTGCCATCTGTTCGCATATCCTGATCTTGAGGTTGAGGACTGCTATCAGTTGGCATGACCACTAAAGGTTGATCCTTCGGTTCAACCATTGGGGTTTGAGACTCCTCCACTGGTTGGGGGAAAATCTTCTTTGTGGAAGTCATTTCTTACGTCAGACCTTGTTGGCTTAAGACTTTCCAAATGTTTCACTAAGTTAATGCTGAGGGGAATATAGTCCTCCTTGTCATCTTACATTCTTTGAGCCAATGAATTCTTGGTAAGTTGGTCCTACCAAGATTCTTTACCTTCAGAAGATGAGAGACTAGCTGATCTCTCAAACTTATTGCATGGCTCACCTCTACTAGTGGTGGTTAAAGGTCTTGAAACTTTCTATGGATCCTTGAGATCCATGGACTCAGTGCACCTGTCCTTGAGGACTTTGTCCTCTTCTTCAGAGAGCTTAGTCAAGCAAGTGTAAAGCAGAGCTCTTTGCTAGGCCGCTTTCTTTCACAGCTGCCTCCTTTTTAGGGATCGTATAAGGTTGAAGGGACCAGCATTTTCCTGCCCAAGGTCGTTGCTTCTCCATATATCAACAAAATGGACAACTAAAGGCGGTTGTCCTAATTGCCGTGGTCCTTGATGGGTGTCTGTTGAACATGAAAATTCACAGTTTCAAATAGTAGCCCTCGTAGTTGGTATTTATTGTAAACTTGCATTTTAAAGGTCAACTTTAAGTTGACATAAGTGGATTAAAATTTTTTTTTTTAAATACATACTCCAAATATAAACCGGGCTTAATTAATAATAGCTAATGTCTAAATTAAGATGGACTTAAAGTTAGGCCCAAAAATTATAAGGGAAAGATCTAACCCAACAAAAATTATCCAAATATTAATCCATTATTATTAAAATTATGTATTAATGGTCAAATCTTAACTATTTCTCCATGTAAACTGCACATCCTCTTTTTCTTTTTGGCATCATGGTTACTATGGGGCTAGGTAGTTAACAACTCCTATAAATATTGCACAGAAAGGAGGGAGAAAAAAATAGAAAGAAAAAAATAGAAATATCTGTGAGAGACAGAGAGAGCGAGAGAGGAAGAGAGGGGGAAAAAAGATTTGAACAAAAAAATACTTGTTCATACAAAATTTGTAAGAAGTCCAAGGTATTGCTGCAACAACATTTAATTCCTTTCGATCGTCTTCTATCCTCTTACTCTCAATTACGTTTTCTCTACTCCCAAATTCACTTTCTCTACCGCTAAATTGATGTTTTACCCATTATGGAATCCAAAAGACCCAAGTTGGGTACATATGATTTTTTTGAAAAAATTATGTCTCTAGTGGAACTGAAAAGATCCGAGTTGGGCTAAAACTTAAACTCTTTTAAGTCTCCAAGACCTTATAGTTCTAAACCCTTAAATGGACTCTAATGGATCCACGAAACCTAGTGGTTTCAAAATTCGGACTCTAGCGGGTCTATGAACTCTGGCGGATCCAACAAACTATATGGACTCTAGCGGGTCAATGGATTTTAACGGATTCAACAAATCATTCGGACTAGCAGGTCCATAGATTCTAGCGGATCCAAATGGACTCTAACGGATCCGTGAATTCTAGCGGATCCAACAAATTATATGGACCCTAACGTGTCTATGGATTTTAGTGAATCCAACAAATTATTAACGGTTTCAAAATTTTAGTTTCAGTTACTGAAATGGACTTGTCAAGTCCATAAAATCTAACAGTTCCAATTAAACTCATCCGGATGCCTAAAATTTTCTCCGTATTTTGTTTAAAAAAAAAAGAAGATAAAACCTTCTTATTTTAAAAAAAAATAAATCAAAAGAAAAAGGGACGGCATTGTACCGTCCCCCAAACCACTGTTCTTTTATTTTTTTAGTTTTTTAATTTTTTAAAAAAATAAAAAATATACATATTTATTTATTTTTCTTAAAGAAAACAATAAAAAGAATAATAATAACAAAAAATAGAAACTTCTAAATGCTGCGGTAAAAAGAAAAAGAAAAGAGACAAAATATCTCTGGAGCACTTGCAAATGTTTTAACTCAAAGTCGAAATTTTTGATGTTCTATTTTCTAAAACTATGTTAGCTTGATCCCGAAAAAGGTACACAGGGAGTCCGAAATAAAAAGTTGGGTGCGGTTACAAATATTAAAAACCGATTTGGAAAATTCGATATTCTATTTTCTAGAATTACGTTAATCTGATCCTAAAAAGGGTACGCAGGAAGCCCGGAATAAAAAGTTGAGTGCGGTTACAAATATCAAAAACCAATTTGGAAAATTCAATGTTCTATTTTTTTAGAACTATGTTAACCTAATCCCGGAAAGGGTACGTGAGAAACCCGAAGTAAAAAGTTGGGTGCAATTATATTTAAAAAAATCAATTTGGAAAATTCAATATTTTATTTTTTAGAACTATGTTGACTTAATCCCAAAAAGGGTACATAGGAAACCCGAAATTAAATGACGGGTGCAGTTACAATAAATATATATATATATATATATATATATATATATATATATATATATATATATATATATATATTTATTGTAACTGCACCCGTCATTTAATTTCGGACTCAAGTGGTTTGACCAAAGATAACTTAAAAATAAAATTAACTTGACCAGGGTACAAAATGACATAAAAGGACTTGTGCTCAAAGTTCAAATCAAATTAAAAAAACAGAAAAAGAGAAGAAACATAAATGAGTTGGACAGAATGCGGTTTAATTAGCTAAATGGGATCCAGCACCACTAAATTGAATCCGATATAAAGTTGAACTACGAACGGCTTGATTTCTTATGTCAACACCTCGACCAGTTGACTCAACTCGATTTGACTTAGGTAGCCTAAAACCAAATGACTTCTATGTCCGGCCTAAATCTAAAATAACTTCCATACAACAACAACAACAAGCCCAGTGCCTGCAAGGGCTCCCGCAAAAGCAGGGTCTGGGGGGGGGGGGAGGGGGGTGGGTAGGTGTACGCAGCCTTCCCCCTTTAGGGGGCAACCCTGAAGAGAGGCTGTTTCCAAGAACCCCCAACCTGAAAAGCCTGAGAGCTGGTCCGCAGCATAGAGCATGAGACCGCTCTCGTCAGGGCGAAGAAGATCGAGCACTTTCCCGTGAGCGACGGCAATTTCTTGGGTTCTTCCGCAGGAGAAGTTGCCGTTGATTGCGTACACTACACCGGTGGGTCGTTGGAGCATTAAGCTGTAGAGGTACATCGCAAAACCCTACCACGATAGAGAGAGAGAGAGAGAGAGAGAGAAAACGCAATCGGAAATGTTTTTGATGGAGAAACTTCGAATTGGAAACCTGGGGTTTCTAAAATAACTTCCATGTTAAAACTAAATCCAAAAAGACTTACACGTCAAACCAAATTCCAAAAAAAAGACGGCTTCCTTGCTAAATCTAAACCCAAATTTAATTTCATTTTTTACTCGAATCTAAATTTATTTTATCGATTCAAACTAAAATTCAAAATAATCTAATTCTCAAATTGAATTCCATGTCGCACTGAAACCTTAAATTGACTTCCATGTCACACTCAAACCTAAAATAACTTCCATGTCACTATGAACCCAATTTTATGTCAAATCCAAATCCAAAAGCGCTTCTATGCCAAACGAAATTTAAACTCAAAACCATATTCCTTAGCCAAAACTGACTTCTATACGACAACAACAACAGCAACAAGCCCAGTGCTTGCAAGGGCTCCCGCAAAAGTAGGGTCTGGGGGGGTAGGTGTACGCAGCCTTCCCCCTTCAGGACTTCTATTTCAAGTCTAAATTCAATGTATATCCCACGTCAATTTTAAATCTTAAATGCCAAACCTAAGTCAAGATGTTTTCCAAATTAAACTCAAATTTAAATGACGTTTCAGTCAATTTTAAGCCTGAGTCAAACCCTAAATCCAAACTAATTCCAAGTCAAATCCCAAATCCAAACTAATTCCAAGTCAAACCCCAAATCCAAATTAATTCCAAGTCAAACCCCAAATCCAAATTAGTGCTGAGTCAAACCCAAATCCAAACTATTATCGAGTCGAGCCCCAAATCTAAATTAATTTCAAGTCAAACCCAATCCAGATAAATTCCAAATCCAACTTCAATCCAAATGAATTCCAAGTCAAACCCTAATATAAAATGACTTCCCAATCAAACCAAAACTTGATAATACTTTTAAGTCTAATAAATGAAGATTCAAATTATTTCCCACCAAACCAAAAATGCCCAAACTTTCAAACCAAGTCCAAATTCCCAAGTCAAATCTAAACCAAAACCAAATCAAGTCCAACATGATTTCTAAGTCAAACCTAAACCCAAGTTAAACTCCAATTCAAAAAGTCTTCCACGTCGAGCCTAAATTCGTAATACTTTTCAAATCAAACCTAAGTACAAATGACTCCTGAGCGAAGAATAAACCCAAATAACTTTTAAGTTGAACCTTCCAAAATACAAACGAACCTAAAACATCTCCGATTGACATAAATCAATTAATCAGCTAGTCAGCTCGTCGTTAAAACACAAATATGGCACAGTCGGAATCAAATGGTATTCTCCCAAAGGAGATGTATTTAAGGGTATACATCACCTTGAATAGGGTTATTTCTTAAATTAATAAAACTTATGTACTCCTCGTATATAGGGAAATTCATGTTTTGCAGATTTTAAATATTTGATCAACAGTGTCCGCATTGAGCAAGTGGTATTTTGGGTTCCTTTTTGGGTGTTCAGTCCTCATGATGATCTGATACTTTGAAGTGAGACCACGAGGGGGTTTTACTAATGAAGCCTTCTTAGAGAGTGTTGGATTTTTCTTTGAAAAAAGGCTAAGCTTTTTCATCTCAAACACCAAGTTGTGACCACAACCCCTACAAAGATCATGAGTAAGGTGCATGAGCTTTCTTGATGCCTCTTGCTTAGTAGCAAATACGGTTTGCAAATGGTCATCCATGGATAATCCCATTGCTAATTCCTCTTCTCTGAGAGGAGAATCGCCCCTTCTTCTAGTTGCATCTTTAAGAACCTGCTGAAGGTGGCATAGTTCCATGTTGAATGTTTTACAGTAATGTACCCCTTGCAGTATGCATCTATTAGATCCACTGAGGTTCTAGGAAACCTGAGTGCTCCTTGCTCCAATAGTCTATCAAACAAAGCGTTGGCTATAGCCAATCCGTCTTTGTCTTCGCTCATCCTACAAAGATACGGGCCATTAGTTTGGCTATCATGGCACTTCGGAGTTTTACTACTTCTATCATATTAACTTGAAAAGGACTAGGGATGAGTTTTTATCAACACCATATGTCCTTCTCCAGAGAAGATTAACTCCCTTGCTTCAATGACATCTTGGACCACGTTTCTATAAATCATGCAATTCTTCGTTGAGTAAGTCAATGAATCATGCCATTTATAGTATACCTTCCCCTTTAGTGAATTGGGGTCGGGTTTTCTGTGTTTGCCCCTAATCTTGAGCTTACTATTTGCCTCAAGCCAATCAAATCTCACTTTAGCTCTTGAGAGATAATATGAGTTTTTCCTCCAGTCTTGGGATTGGTATGACTTCATGGCTTTGATGTCCTTCTTGTCCAAAGGATTGCAAAGAATAGGAGGCCCCTTGACGTACTCAGTGATATCAATTTCATATGGAGGATCTTCCTCCTCGTCAATCAAGTAGTGTATGTAAGCTCTATACACACTATTTTTCTTAAGGCTTTCTTCTTTCAGAACAGCCTCATATCTAGCGGCATATTCTGCCAGCTATAGAAGCATTGTGAAGTTTGATCCTTCAAACTTTTCCCTAAATTCAATATCCAAGCCATTTAAGGCTAGCTTGGCGTATTAAACTTCAGGAAGAGCCATTGTGCATTTCAACTTGCCTCTTTTGAACTGGTTGATTTAATCTTCCATGGATTCACCTAGCTTTTGTCTCAATTGAACTAAGTCTGACATGGAAGTTCCTAGCTCCATCCTTAGGAACTAGGCTGGAATTGCCTTGCCATGTCATCCCAACAGTAGATGGAATTAGGTGGTAAGCTAATGTGCCCTTGAAAGGCAGTCCCTGTCAGAGAACTAAGGAATATCTTCAGATATGGATTATTCGCCGCTTCCCTACACTGGCAGTTAAATCTTACCAAATGCTCGAGGGTAGACACGCTTCCCTCTCTTAAGAAAAGGGTAAACTCGGGGATCTTGTATCTTTGAAGAAAAGGGCAATCCCTATCATTGTAATCAGGGTATGGTTTACTATACAAGGGTCTATTGACCCTCGTGAGGCTTGGCCCCATACATTTGCTTGATAAGGACAGCCAATTGGTCTTGGATGGGTAGGTTAGGCATGTGGTTAAGTTCCTTCCATTGCCCCCCAATTGGCTGAGGCTCTCGAGGGGGATCAACAGGATACCCTAAGCTCCCATTACAATTGGTTGTGGGAACGGTTGCTGTCCCACGTATGTAGGGTAACCCCCTTGATCATTCTAGCAATTCATTTGATTGGCCCCAAAGCATGCTCCAACAAATCCTAGGTTACATGGCATACCTGAAGGCACACCTACATTGACAAGCTGCTGGGCCATCCTGGTTTGAACAATTCCTAAGTTTTGATCTTGAGGACATGGGTGATTAATTTGACACTTGTTTCATAAGTGTAAAAAGAACTAGGAGGAAGGGCATAATCCCCCGGATTGGGTACCTGTCCCTGCGCACCTACTCCAAGGCCTTGAGTAGGCCTTAAGGAAACCTCTCCAACTTCATGAGGGTATGAGCAACTATGCATCCCTATCTCAAGAACATGCATTACTTGCTCATTGGTATTGAGATCCCTCAAAGCCAGAGAAAGTCCTTGGTTCAAAGGCCCTACAACCCCAAGGGATACATTGTCAATTCTATGGCCACGATGCATGTGAGTAACACTTGGGTTAGCCACAATTGGGCTTCCCATTCTCTCAGTGACTGTGTTGTCAACTTGAGCAACTGACAATTGTGAGCTCGAAGGAACATCACGAGGATATCCAGATGGGCTTGAAGGAAGAGAAATAGGAAATAGGCTTGAGTTGCCTAATATCCTCTCTAATGTCTTGGACTAAGCCATTATGAGTCTGAGCTTGCCTGACTAGGATAGATTCGACTTCAACAACTATCTGCCGTGCCACATCCTTAGCTATAAGGGTAGCAGTAGAAGATGGGGTTGAGAATGGCAGACACATCTTTAGCTATAAGCGTAGCAATAGAAGGCGGGGTTGAGTTCTTCTAAACTAAGACTTTGTCGATCTCTCTATGAAGCCTTTCATTCATTGAGGCCCTAACATCATTGATTATGGCTCTCATGGTGGCAGAGTTTTCACGCTGGGCTATTAGAGTGCATTCGATTTCAGCACTTTGTTTTTTATAGACCTCTTTCATGGTTTCTTGAACCCTTTAATCAACGAGTTCCAGACAACGCTTGAGCATGGCCATAAACTCTTGCGAGAATGACTATTAAGCCCAATATATTCATCCTATGGGATGTCTTCTTCACCTATGCTTTCATTGCCACAGTAGTGGCTGGTTTCATCCCCTCATGATACAGGACTGTGTTCAAGAGAGTGCTTAAGTGAGGACCCAATTAAGGCAAGGCCTTCGGGCTCCTCATGTTCAAGAGCAATAGATCTCCTAATCCTGACCATTGGTGAATGGTTTGAAATTTATGTTTTGATATTCCACAATGGGGTTCAAGACAATTGAGTCTTATGTTAAGCCTTCCACTATGGTCGTCAAAAGATGTGTTTGCTTTATTTGTTTGTTAAGAGTGTGATGTGGTCGCCATGAATACAAATGTAAACAAATGTGCAAAAAGGGAGTCTCTACGACTAGAGATTGAGTCTAAATTTTGGACCACACATATTTGACATCAACCACTCATCTTTTCATAGAAAAGGAGGTGATGCTTTTGGTATACCCAACTTCATTTGTTAAGTGAGTGGATTCTTCTTATGCTACGATTAAGGAGTCTTTTATATTTGTTGTGTGTGTGTGTGTATATATATATATGATGATATAAGATTAAAGGGATATGAACCTAACTCAAGTGGCAGTTGTAGTGATGGAGCAGCCCCCACAGACACCTTTTCTTATACACTTAAAAGTCAGGAACTAAAGTGGAGACAGACTCAGGAGCTCAGTAGTCCACTTCTAATCCCGAGTCAATTAGATTTTTAGGCCTGTCACCCTTAACTTATAATAACTTGAGTGAGTTAGAGTCTAACAAGATTTAGGTGGAGCAAACCGTATTTATGTATTGGATGAGGATCAACACACTCAAGGTCAAGTCAAAGCCTTAAACTGCAGACTCAATTCTTAACTTGTCGATGTTGGGAACAAATTAAAAATAAAGAGTTCGTACCTGATGCCTGAAGAACTGTATTATTGATGAAGCAAGTACAACAAAATCTACGCTAAGCTAATTTATGCCACTTCTTGGTAAAAAGCACAAGTTTGATGTAGAAAAACCTTGAAGATGTTTTGTATGGATGGTGTTGGACACTTTACAACTATAATAGTGTTTCTTATTTATAGAAAAAGAAAATAACTATTGCTCCCTATTTTTGTGGCATTTTCTTCTCACGTTGGCCTTCAAGCTTCTTTTAAGTGTGAATGGGTGGTGAATGTGCCCCTGATTTGGTGTGCTTGAGCATCTTTCTAGAAACCCATATTCACTTTTACAGTTGAAGTCCCTTCTAGATGTGCCACATTCTATTGTATAAGTTTGAAGCCCAAGCATCTAAACTTGCACTCCAAATAACTGCATCGAGCTTGAAAACCACCTGTCTTGCTGCCTTCTAGGAAGTCCCTCGAGCTTGAGCTTCTTTTACCCCTCAACCATCTCAATACCCTTGTCAAGGTTTTAAACTCCTCAAGCAACTAGGCTCGAGACCCTACTATCTTAGCATCTAATGGCCTTACCTTCCTTGAGGAAGGCCTCACGTCACAAGCGCGTGGCACTTTGCTCAAAACAACATCCTTCCAACTTCCTCGAATTTGGGATATAAGTAGGGGTCAAATGATTTTAATTAATACTTGAGGGAGGGGGTGTTTTTAATGAAATTAGCAGTTAGGAGGGCCAAATTGATTTTAGCTAATAGTTTCGAGGGTGTGCTTGATAAAATTAGAAGTTGAGGATCACATTGATTTTGACCAATAGTTTGGGGGTATGTTTGATGAAATTAGAAGTTGGGGGGGGGGGGGGGGAGTCATGTTGATATTCACGAATAGTTTGAGAATCTCTTTGGTATTTATTCTATGTAATATATAATACTAGTGTTATTTCGTGCGATGTACAAAAAATGGTTATATTTTATAAAATTATAATATATAATTTATATATTATCACATTCAAATTTAATTGAATTTTGTTGGAATTTTATTGTAATTTTATAGTTGATACAATAATGTACTTTGCAAAACCGCATGGTAAAAAATTTGAATTTCTTGTTTTTGCTTCCCATGATCTAAAATATTAAATATCACTTTCTTAGAAATGATTGGACTAAAGTTTAAAGGCTCTTAATGAAAGCCATCCTCTTAGAATTACTTGAATCGGGATTTGGAGGCTTTTGAGGGTGGGGTACTTAGTAATAATATATACTAGGTTTATCCCGTGCGTTGCACGGGTTGCTCTTTTTAGCACTTGTATTTTTATGGCATTGCTTAAACACATGTTTTTCTGTTTTATTATGGTAGAAAATATTTCATGTACATAAATTGGAAATAACCAAAAAGAAAAGTAAAGGGCAAGCGTTTTTGTAGGAGTCTTCATTCTTCTAGCAATTGTAATGTTGATGCTCCCTACAATGAGAAGAATGTTTGATTAACAATCCGTGTCAAATTTTATAAAATGATATGCATTCTATTATAATTACCTCATATTTTATTCGTTTGACTTGAAATTGTGTGCTGATGTTTCTTCAATGGGTGGTTGTTCATGTTGGCATTGGTTGGCTATGTAGTGACACTCTTCTTCCCAGCATACTTTTGTTATCAGCACAACAGTTGGGTTTCCATTTATGTTGGGAGGTTGAGGACTCTCAATGACAAATATCCAGTTTGTTTCTACTAATTCTTCCAAGAATGCGGCGATCAAGTCATCTCCATGGACCTATGTGTTTATGAATATGTCAGTTGTATGTCTTAGCATAGTGTATTTGGTGATTGAAGGAAGCTATATACCTGTGATGAGACTTCGAAGAAGTGTTTAGCAGTACTTTTGGTTAACCTTTCTCCTTGCTTGCCAAAAGCTCTTACCATCAATTTTCCTTTGTGATGATCTTCCACTTTCACTTTGAGCATGAACCTGTTAGGTACAGTTTTAATAAATTACTATATTGGCACAGTATCATTTGTAATTATTCATGTTCATGAATTATACTGTATTACCTTTGTTCTACTTGCACAATCTTTTTGCATTTGTCACAATTAACAAACCCATTTTGGCATGTCACTTTTTCTTATAGATTTTGAGAGCTGCGTATGTGTAACCATTTGTGGGGTCAAACCCTTTAATTATAACCAACAGCTTGAAATATGTGACCTGGATGCAATGCAGATGTTAGCGGAAATATTTTCAAACATGGAAGTTATGTTGTAAGAAAGCGCTTACATTTGGCATAAATGAATATTGTTGTATTCTTATTGACGTTGAGTGAAAGTATATCTCTGTCTGGATGACAGTAATATCCTTTTGGTGCAACCACTATGTTCTTCGTTGTGCCTCTTCATTCTCAGCATACCTGCATTTTTCCAATATGTTTTGTTATTGTATTCTTTCACTCAAATTAAACCGTAGTAATTCGAGAAGTGATTTTACCATCTCTGCCATTTTTTGGTATCCGCATTACCAGGGTTGATCAACAACATTGATCTTGCATTAGTTCCCACTGAAGTACCTATGTGTGTATGGGATGTATTATTTTTTACTTTAACACAATTTAAGCAATGCAACAAACATTAGAGTCAAGTTTTGATTTAATCATACCATGGTAATTTTTCACTGCTAATTGTGATGCTTGCTGGACATTTATCATTCTGATGTTGCTCAATAAGTAACTGCCTTGGTTGGTTGCAAAGTCGGTCCACATTGTTAGGCGAACAGTTCTAAACCTGTATGAATTGTCGATGTGGGATGTATTGGTGTATTGTTATTCATTGTATTTCAAAATACATATTTGTACCATCCTCATACTAATAAATTTAATGGTTACCTCCTGTCACATAGCAATACCTCAATCAACTTCGTTTTTGTTTGTGTCGTTGTTGAAATTGGAGTTACGGCAATCACCATGCCCATTATATCAAGAAAATGACAAATGTTATGTAATTGCATGCATTGAATATATCTTTATGTTCTTCCTTGTTTTGTAATACTTACCAATGTGTGTATTTTGTCTTCCTTGGTATTGTGGGAGATCATTGAAATCTATTCCTTCTCCTTTCAGAAAAGGGATGTCTGCACTCTGTTCTTGTTCAATCAGTATGATTGCTGTTTGTTTTATGAATTTCAATTGGTAGTTGTGGCTTATAATTTTTGGTCCTTTTGTATGGGGAAGAACTTGGAGTTGAAGGATTGAGTAAGCTTTTGCTGCTTCAAATCTTCCCTGCCATTTTGCGATGTCTGCCTCTCCAATGATAATCTGTATTGCATTACGCTGTGCATGTAGACATCTGTTAGTTACAATGAAGTGGATTAAGCGGGGACTAAGTTTGAAAGTACAAAGTACTTCGTACCTAAGAATCCATGAGTGTCATAATCCGAGAGGTGTATACTTTGATCATTGTTGTGTATGATTGGATTCCTCGATTGTGCATTAGCCGACCTCGAATGTTTACTCCAAGTGTTGTGGGTCCCACATGCGCAGGTGGGGTGTAGTTTACAAGGTCTACTGCATATGCCCAAAATCGTACTACAGTAAGGGAATGCAGTTGTGGTTTTAAAAATCCCTTTATGGATCTCCAAATCGTACAATTTAAAGACTGTAGAATCATCCATCAATCTGTAACCTTAGTATACGTGTCTTCTCTTAGAATATTATGATTGAATAATATTAAGAAAACTAACAGATAAGGTCCTATTAAAAAAATCATGGTTATACTGATCATATTTCAATGCTACTAACGTAAACTTAAGAAGCTGAAAACATCCAAATCTATGGATACAGTGTAGGCAATTGAATTTTCTTAGAATTAAAAAAGAAAGAAGTAATATAAACATTTATACATCTAAGTAAAGTTAAGTAAAGATTAGTTTGAAGTCGTAAGCATAATATATAGTTTTATTAGTAATATATCCCATGAAAACGTTCAAGATTCTTTTCGTATATCTTAAATTCAATATGATATCGCTAGGCAATCCCAAAAATAGTAAAGCAAGTTTGTGATAACAAATTATCTCAATATTAATTTTAAGGATTACGAAAAACTGAATTTATTCCACAACGAAACACAGATAATTTCAACGTTAAAAATTAGAATCCTAGCGTCTGTATACTAAAATTGTTTGATTACATATAAATGTTTATCAAAAGTGAAAGTTATTTGGTACAAATAAATTATGCGTCATGTATGAATTGGAAGTATCATTGCAATACAAAACTGTAGGTCATAGATATAGATTTTGGTTAATGTTAAGAAACATTAAAATTTAGGTATTATAAAATAGCGAACATATTACGTACAATACATATAAAAGAAGTAACAATGACAGTACATGAAGACCACTCATACTAATGTCATGTTTGGGGTTCAGTACAATCACTAATATGTTATGACATCGCTTCATTTCCTTCAACCATGGGACAGACGACCATCATCTTCTAGACGCTGGAAAATTTTTTTGTACACGACGTTCTTGGCAAGTCTTTGCCCTATTTCTCTCGGATTGCATATGAGCAGTCGCAAGCCCGATGGAGATGTCACCCTTGATATTGCAACATATAGCTGTCCATGGCTGAAGACAGGTTGGGGCAGGTATACACCTACCTTCTTTAGTGTTAGTCCTTAACTTTTGTTGATTGTCATAGCGAAGGCTAACCTAAGGGGGAATTGACGCCTTTTGAAAGAAATTGGACTTTGTTTTAAAGAAGGGGACAAATCAATCCTTGGTATCATGACAGTATCTCCTATATCCTTCCTGTTATTATTTTTGCCTCGATTACATTGATCCCCAATTTTTCAACTGTCAATCTTTTCCCATTGCATAGTGTAGCTGCTGGGTCTAAATTGCGCATCAGCATTACAGGAGCGCCCACCTTTAGTTCCAGGTAGTGGTTTGGTATGCTCGGTATCTTCAACGAATGTATTTGGTGGGTGCATTCTATCTTGTTGTGCAATGTATTCCTTGTTGTTCAAGCTATCCGTGCTTAAATATGATTTTGAATTTCCTGGGCGTTGGCTCAACAACTTTGCATTAATTTCATCGACGTCTTTGTTTGTTGGTGCTAAAATGGCTCGCTCCATGAGATAGTTTTTGTAATTGTATTTATTGAGCATGTCAGGGTACACAAACGTCATCAATGCAGTTAGGTCGTTACAGTCATTTTTAATTAGAAATTGCTCTGGAATTTGAATCCAATCTGCGTCACTACCTTCTGACAGTTGTATTCCCTCAATGTTGCCTTCTTCTAGGTGGATTATCCAATATGCAAAATGTGTGTTGTTGATGTTTCCATCACTCTGGGCTTCATTTTGGGCAAGGCGCATATTTGTCTGCAAATGTAGGATGTGTATTTGAGGCCAAAAATTTGCTTTTTGCAACATCGCTGCAATAATATCTGCTCTTGATTCTCTATGTACAACGGGTAGTATATGTCTGAAATCTCCTCCAAGTACAGCCAACTTGCCTCCAAAAACTATATTGTTTTCATAAATGTCAATATGGGTATGATCAACCGCCTCAAATGCGTGTCTGTGTGCCATTGGTGCCTCATCCCATATGATAAGTGCTGCATCTTAAATGAGTTTTGACATTTCGGTTCTCTTGGAAATCGAACAGCATGTTGTTTCATCGGTTTCCAATGGTATTTTGAACATAGAGTGTGCTGTTTTTCCTGTTGGAATCAACAGAGCTACTATACCAGAGGATGCGACTGCGAGTACTGTCAATGCTTCTGATATGAACCTTGCTATCAAAGTTCTCCATAAGTATGTCTTTCCAGTTCCCCCGCTGTCGTAAACGTAGAATAGGCCACCTCCCCCAGTTTCATGTGCTTGCATTATTTTGTCGAATGCTATTTTTTAGTTCGCATTCAAGCTTCCGGCTAGTCTTTCGTATTCATTTGTTTCTATTGCTCTGTCAGTGTTGATGTACTCGGCAAAGATTCGCCCCAACAAAATTTGTGTTGGTGACTGTGTTGGTATTGGCATTAGTGGATATTCTTTGAGAGATCGACCATTTTTATTTAGTATGTCTTCTTTTTGACATAGGCCCCATTGTTTGCGATGTTCATCCATGATATGAAGATATGTTGTTTGCATATTATGCGGCACAACTCTTAGGTAATCTTTTGTCAAACTATCCCAGTGTTTATCCCATAATTCATGTGGATGTGCAACGTCAGTGAACATCAATATGGAGCAAAACATTCTTCGTAGTTGTGATGTAGATACCTATACCGGTGCCTCAGTTAGCGTGTTATCCCATTCATTATCGTCCTCTAGCATACCGAGTGCAAGACACGTTGCTTTAAAATTGGGATATGTTACTCTTGCAACCGTTCTTATGTCCTCGTAACATGTTGCGCCACGCATCATATTTAGGAACATTCTTAGGTAAAATCTCTCCCCTGAGTTTGGGTTGCTTTCTAGCATACCTAATGTGTTGCTTTCTGATTTTCCACATTCTCTGCGTTCTATTCCATACCCAATATGTTGGTAATTCTGCATAAGTGCAGGGTCTGGCTTCCGGATGTTTTATGTTTGCCTTGAACCATGCCGTAAGCATAGTTTCTTTATTGCCGTTAATGTCTAGTATACCAGCCAGGGTTGCATTATCTCGAAATGTTACATTTTGCTCTCCCGGAAGGTGGAATTGCAGTCTCTCTACGCGCGGATGTTGGTGTTGTAAATCAAATTCAAATATTCTCCAACAAGATTCTATTGCTAAGATGTATCTACAGTCTAAGTATTGTTTTATCTCATCAATTACCTCTTCTGGGTGGTTACTGGTGCTGCCCTCGCCATGAACATTTTGTTCTATCACAAATGTTGCGCGATCATGTCCCTTGTGAATGTACTTATATATCGTGTGTGCGCATCGTTCAACATTAATGTGACAATCGTACTTGATGCATAGCTCTCTATTTTATGGCACTATCCAAGTGTTCCCAATTTGCTCCCCTCCAATTTCAACAGTTTGACCATTATTTCGGCGTCTGTAGTTTACGAAACCATTCTCTTCAACAGTTGTTTTATCACAAAACCTTTTGGGATAGTGTTTCATGCATCTGTTATTCTCACCCATGCACGGTGAACGTGTGTTGTGAACTCCACATGGTCCGTGTATCATGAACTTTTTACTGTTTCAAAGTCTAGGGGGTCTTGTTCTTTACTTGGAAGCTCTGCTGAGATTCGGTCGTCAATGTCCTTCGGACATGTAGGCTTGTCTTCATTTGCAACTGTTAATAAAATGTGAGCATGTGGTAGGCCGCGTTTTTGAAACTCAATAACATGTATATCTGTGGGAAATGCAATTGTTTTATCAGTTTCTTTTTATTTCAAAGGTTTGAATAGGAAGAACGTACGTCATCAAACATTAAGGGACATTACCTACAGTAACTTTACCGAATAATTGTCTTTCCTTCAGATCTTTCATCAACTCCTTCAATTTGATCTTGAACACTCGCGCTACTATGTTTGGGCAATCAGATGGCCTTTGTTGCGGCAGGTAAAAAAGTTCACCCTTAATCTTCGGCCAATTCGAATTGCATGTGAATGTATGAAATAGTCTAAAGGACCCATGACTTTGCACATTGCCATTGCATCTTGGTAGCGCTGCAGCATGGGTCTGGGCCCCCCTAAAAAACTTGATGGTAGGATAATTCTACACCCAACAGCATTGGCATCAGTTTCTCCTGCTGTGAATGCATCCACAACACCATTGTATAACTCTACTCTCAGGGTGCTTTGGTTGTTTCTCAAGTAATGTGAGTAACATTGTTCAATCGCTGCATAACAATCTACCACGAACTGTTGGAGTAGGCGTCCTCCTTGTAGTAGGTTCTTTCCTTCATGTTCGCGAAGCTGTATTCTATATGCATAAAATTGTCTCTGTGTGACCTCATCGTTCTTGTGATTTGTAGAGTTCAAGGTCGGTATGCCTATACTCCATCTGTTAGTTCCACGTGGGAGCAATAATGGATATTGTAATGGCATGTAACACGAATGTCTCTCATCAATTTTTCAACCCACCACCAATTTTATGTAGAACTATATCTCGATTGCTCCAAGTTGTTTCACTTTGGCCTATTATTAGTGCTGCAATTTCATCTGATGTTGGCATAGCATATTGCCTTCCACCTCTTGCGTGAATGATTCTTATTTTTAGGTCTTGGGCATTGTTTGCTTGCATGACTGCACCCACTATTCTAAATATTCTAACGTAAGGGTTTATTTCATCTAGCATTTTTTTCAATCCTTCAACCCAGACTTCTTGTTGTCGAGAGTCGATGTTGTTTTGTCCTAGTGCAGCACGCCTATTTTGAACTTCATTCTTAGGATCATAGATGTATAGCTATGCATAGTGTGGTTGCATCCCTGGCTCTGGGAGTAATGCTCCAATTCTATGGTATTTAGCTCCACTAATTCGGAAGGAATATGGTCCGCGGCCGTCTTGCACCGTGGTATAAACTCTGCCACCCATCGATGTGAAGGACATCATTGAGTTATATGTGCGGATATCACGCATAAATTGTGCATCGTGTAGTAATGTTTAGAGGAAACCTGGGGTTTCCGGCAATGTTGGGAGTCGCACTCTTCCGTTGCTACAACACATGTTGAAAGTCGGGTTTCGTTATGTGCTGTCACTTGTTCTTTCTTGCACCTACATAATTGCTTCGTAATGTGGGCACTTTGATAACCTTGGGCCAAAGTTCCATCATATTGGTCTGCTTCTCCGTCGTTGTTGTACATATTTATCCTAAATTAACAAGCATATTGATGGTGCATATTTGTGAAGATTAGTGTTGGACCCTATTCAGTTATGTTGGCGGTAATTGCAATATGTGCTTATGTTAGGTATCAAGTTGGTTCGTTATAATATTACGGCGGTGTGTTGGGACATTTACGAAAACATTGGAAACATGGCATCGTTATGTTATTTTGGTATTCCTGTGTCCGTTGAACGTTATGTCTATGTATCGAATTACTCATTTGCTATGTCATTATGTGATGTTAAAGGGTTACCTGTTCGAGTTGCACCTGCCTCTCCATTTCCTGCCACATTCAATGCTCGCTCTTGTCCCATCCTCTGTGGTGAATTTGTTAAGGTACTCCTATGTTGTTCATGTATTATTATAGTTGCATCGTCTGGTTCTCTGCTTGTTAGGGCTCCTACATTAGTGACAAAGTATGCCCAAGACCAAATTATAAAATTAGGGATGATTTTGAATAAATAAAAAGACAACCATACAAAAAACAATGAGTTATATTTAAAAGATTTAATTTAATGTCCTGAATATATTTTACACTTACTATTTTATGTTAATGTACTTGGGTTTGCATATTGTAATTTTTGACGCTTAGTATTTGTTTTGGAAGGGGGTGTGGGGCTATGAATTCAATGTTGGAAGGTACTGTTTTTTGTTACACATGTTTCACCAATTGAATGGGGTGTTTGCTATGGCCATCGCAAGGTTTGTACGTACGCGTGTTGGTACATTGGTCCCTCATTTAATTTTCCTAGGGTTGGGGGATGGAAAAACAATACAAATGTATTAAAGGATACCTGGACGATTTGTGCTTGTTTCTCCATGTGCAGCGTCATTTGTAATCAACACTCTGTTACCCGTGTTTCTGAGCGTAGGATTGATCGATATCCCCATATGTTGCTGATGTTTTGTTGGAGCTATCGCATGCTCCTGCATGCTTTCTGGGTTTTCTTGAGTGACAGGAGAGTTCATTGCCGCAATCGATATATGTGCTGAAATATTTGCAACAGTTATATGTTTGTATTACAAATCAGTCATTAGAAATTAATATATTTATAGTAGTACATTAATTTTGTAATAGATTATATTAGGACGTTTGATATTGGTGCTGGAGTACTTATGTTCATCCATTTGGTGTAAGGTGTTCTCTTAGGAGTAAATATGTTATTCAACACTTACAAAGAAAATCTCGTCACCATTCGCGGCAAGTATAAAAACATTGGAAACACGGCATTATTATGTTATTTTCGTATTTGTTTGGTTGTTGAACGTTATGTTTACGTATTCAATTATTCATTTGCTAGGTCATTATGTGATGTTAAAGGGTTACCTGTTGGAGTTGCACCTGCCTCCCCATTTCCTGCCACATTTGGTGCTTGCTCTTGTCCCATCCTCAGTGGTGAATTTGGTAAGGTACTCATCTGTTGGTCATGTATTATTCTGGCCGCATCTTGTGGTTCCATGCTTGTTAGGGCTCCTACATTGGCGGCAAAGTATGCCCCAGGTACAAAATACAAAATTAGGGATACTTTTGAACAAACAAAAATACAAACATACAAAGAACAATGAGTCATATTTAAAAGATAAAATTTAATTTCATGAATGTATTTTACACTGACTATTTTATGTTAATGTATTTGTATTTGTATACTGTAATTTCTTACGCTTAGTGTTTGTTTTGGAAAGGGGTGTGGGGCTTAAATTCAATGCTAGAAGGTACCGTTTCTTGTAATAGACTATATTAGGACGTTTGATATTGGTGCTGGAGTACTTACGTTCATCTATTTGGTGTAAGGCATTATCTTAGGAGTAAATATGCTATTAAACACTTGCAAAGAAAATCTCGTCACCATTCACTTCAAGTATAAAAACATTGGAAACATGGCATTGTTATGTTATTTTTGTATTTGTTTTGCCGCTGAACATTATGTTTATGTATTCAATTATTCAATTGCTAGGTCATTATGTGATGTTAAAGGGTTACCTGTTGGAGTTGCACCTGCCTCCCCATTTCCTTCCACATTTAGTGCTCGCTCTTGTCCCATCTTTTGTGGTGAATTTGGTAAGGTACTCCTCTATTGGTCATGTATTATTCTAGCCGCATCTTGTGGTTCCATGCTTGTTGGGGCTCCTACATTAGTGACAAAGTATGCCCTAGGTACAAAATACAAAATTAGGGGTGCTTTTGAACAAATAAAAATACAAACATACAAAGAACAATGAGTCATATTTAAAAGATTAAATTTCATGTCATGAATGTATTTTACACTTACTGTTTTATGTTAATGTATTTGTATTTGTATACTATAATTTCTTACGCTTAGTGCTTGTTTTGGAAAGGGGTGTGGGGCTTAAATTCAACTCTAGAAGGTACCATTTCTTGTAATAGATTATATTAGGACGTTTAATATTGGTACTGGAGTACTTATGTTCATCCATTTGGTGTAAGGCATTCTCTTAGGAGTAAATATGTTATTCAACACTTGCAAAGAAAATCTCGTCACCATTCGTGCCAAGTATAAAAACATTGGAAACATGGCACTATTATGTTATTTTCGCATTTGTTTGGTCGTTGAACATTATGTTTATGTATTCAATTATTCATTTGCTAGGTCATTATGTGATGTTAAAGGGTTACCTGTTGGAGTTGCACCTGCCTCCCCATTTCCTGCCACATTCAGTGCTCGCTCTTGTCCCATCCTCTGTGGTGAAATTGGTAAGGTACTCCTCTGTTGGTCATGTATTATTCTAGCTGCATCTTGTAGTTCCATGCTTATTAGGGCTCATACATTGGTGACAAAGTATGCCCCAAATGCAAATTACAAAATTAGGGATGATTTTGAACAAACAAAAATACATACAAACATACAAAGAACAACGAGCCATATTTGAAAGATTAAATTTTATGTCATGAATGTGTTTTACACTTACTATTTTATGTTAATGTATTTGTATTTGTATACTGTAATTTCTTACGCCTAGTGTTTGTTTTGGAAAGGGGTGTGGGGCTTAAATTTAATGCTAGAAGGTACCATTTCTTGTTGCGTTCGATTCTCCTATTGAATTGGTTTTTTTGTCCAAAACATATCTTCATGTCCTATCTTTATGCTGCATTGTTTTAGCAGCTTCTCGTGTTTGGACGTATGTTTGGTTTCCTACATTCAAGTTGAGGTTTGCACCCAAGTTATCCATTTTAGTTCTTATTATTGTAATTTTCTTATGTTTACTTACCATTGCTCCTAAGTAGGTTTCCCTCCTCATATTTCTATTGGTGTAGAAGTAGTTTAGTTGGTATAGGCGTGCAATATGTTATGTTGTATTGTGCCTAACTGATTGTTAACCTCCAGCCATATAAAACACTTGCATAATTTGGTATCAATAATGGGAAGAGTTGTACTGGAAACGACATGTTCTATGATATTCTCCCTTCGTTGGTCATTGTCCACACTTGGTGGTAGGGCATCCAAGTCATGTGTAATGGGGACATCTTCAATGTGTTCATTTTCATTATATGTCGATGGAACTATTTCGTAATCTGGAGTTCCAATTGGGCTTGCCCTCACCTTTTGAGGTGACGATGAATGTGTATGCGAGACATGGGTCAATGATGGCTTAGGTGTTGAGTATAAAGGGAAGTTGTTCGGCACGTTATGTATTTCCCCCACAATATTTAAGACAGTGTTATTCTCGTAATGGTAAAAATTGTACAAATATAATACGTTGTGGGACATGTAAATAATATTGGAAAGAGTGTCACCAATAATGGTTGGCTCTAGTATATTCTAGGAAAAGTCATTTTCTGAGAGGAAAGGAGGGACCAAGTCATGTCTCCTAGGTCGTTGTCTATTCGCTTCACTTTCTTGAGGCCTCACTGCAGATGGTTGTTGGACATGGGTTAATGCTGCATGGGGTGCATCATTTGTGTACATTCTTCTCAGGCTTCGTCTCCTATTCAATAGTCTTGCCCTAGCCATAGCTCATAATATTGCGATTCGGGCTTGCCTAACTTGTTTTTGAAGGCTTTGACGCTCCAACGTAACTCTCACGTTTGTGGAACCATTAGTCCTTGATACAAATTGCCTCCATCTCCTATGAACTCGTGCAGCCTTACATATGAGTTGTTGTTGATGCGATGTTTCGTCCTGAAAAATTACAAATTGCAAATTGTCCATGAGAATTATACTAAAATTGCACGTGTAAATTAATTTCAAACTTATAGCAGTTTTGAGCCTGAACACTGCAGTCCTGTATTATATGCGAATGAGTGAAAAGCAATATGATGAAAGATTCTCGGTTTTGTAAGTGAAAAAGGGAAATGAGCCGCTTAGTACATGACTATAATATTTGTTGATATATTACGGTAAAAGAACAATTGAAGTGAGTAAGATGAACACCGAAAGAATTCGGATCACCTTAAAGTTAGATATTCTAGTAGATTTAAAATGTACTCAAATGGTTATATTATTTTTTAAATTTTTTTTGCAATGTAATGCATATAAATTTAGTATTTAGTGTATTGCATTTACCTGTTGTCATTCCATTGATCTCTAGATTTGTTGAAGTATGCGCAATTTGTAAAGATCAGCGCCTGCGAATGTCGATATGAGTTCCCTAGGTATTGTAACGAACATGTGTTATTTTGCATTTTGGGGCCAAGAATCACAAAGTATTAGCAAAAGGGGTGAAAATGTCCAATGCAATTTCCATTGTTTAACATTATGTAATGTCCGATTTACAGTAATTTCCATAATAGAAATATTTGACATTAAATGAATATTATACAAATTCAAATGATTTAATATTAAATGCACTAAAATAATACTATACAAAGCTGGGTTTTTAATATTTGATAACATTATTGGAATTTTTTTCGATAATTTTATTGAAATATTTTATAATTTGCACCTTATGTTATTCCTCACTATTTCTTCTTTTTATTATTTTATAATTGGCAATACCAAAAATATAAGTAATGTTAGCAACACTGATAATGATAAAAGAAACTATTGAACCTAGCTAATATTAACCTAACAAACCGAGATTGACCCATGTCAACTCCTTGGCAATTTGTACGGAGTTTACATTTTAATTTTAGTAATTTTAATCGCATTTGCTAATTTTGTACTGAAATTTTTGAGGGACTAATATATTATCATCATGATGTCTAATATTTGCAACATTAATACTTATTAGAGAGTCAAACCTCTTTATTCCAAAATAAAAGTAGAAATCAAAACTCATGCTATAGAAATTTCAAAAATCAACTATATATGAATCAAAGAAATAGCGAAATATCAAAATATAATTTAAAAAAAAATTACTTACTCCAATACTCTCTAATATGCCAATGCAATATGTAAAGTTTGATTTACAGTAATTTTCATAATAGAAATATTTGACATTAAATGAATATTATATAAATTCAAATGATTTAACATTAAATGCACTAAAATAATACTATACAAAGTTGGGCTTTTAATATTTCAAAACATTTTTGAAATTTTTTTTTCCATAATTTAGTTGAAATATTTTATAATTTGCACCTTATGTTATTCCCCACTATTTCTTCATTTTATTATTTTAATGTTCATTAAATTGGCAATACCGAAAACATAAGTAATATTAGCAACATTGATAATGATAAAAGAAACTATTGAACCTAGCTAATATTAACCTAACAAACCTAGATTGACCCTTGCTATTTATAAACTTATTTGCTATTTGTAAACGACTAATAAGTACCTTGAACATATAAAATATAAAGTGATCCAAAAAAATATAAAATATAAACTAATTACTATTAGATGCAAGACTAAACCCTAATTAAACAAAAATATAATTAAGAAAAAATATTACCATAAAATTTTGTTTTCTTCTTCCTCTCCTTCTACTTTTCTTCTAACCCTAATCTCTCTTTCTCTCGCTAACTCTCTTCTCTAACCCTAACTCTCTCTCGATTCTTCCTAATTCCTCCAGATGTACCTCTAATCGGGGCATCATATTTATATGGAGTTTATATTATTTTTTAATTATTTTATCCTAAGATATTGAAGATCTAATATATTATCAAGCTTTATAAAAAAAAAAGAGTAAAACTCAAAACTCTTACCAAAGTGTTGCCTTTTGAGCTCACGGTCGCCTAGTGTTGGTGCCAATATTTTTCCATTTCATGTTCCATTCATGAACGAACTCTAAGATTTCGGTTTCTTTTGGTTTTGTGGTTTGTTCTCTAAAAACTAAAGGTTCTTTGGATTCTATTTTCATGACCCATATAACAATTTATATTTTACAATTTATACTTTAATGTTATTGTAAATCGATAAAATCATCATTTTATGTCTTTATTGTGTTTCGGTTTCAATTGTACTTTTGAAATTTGAATTAAATTTAGCGCTTATTAATGGATTTAGAAGGTTAAATGGGAAATGTTTCTATTTTGAATTAATTTCAGCAGTCGTATTTATTAATGGATTTAAAAGGTTGAATGGGAAAGGTTGGTATTGCATTAATTTTTTATTAGATTGTAGATCAATGAGAGTGCGAGTTAACAAAAATAATTGGGTAAATCTCTATAATCATCATTTCATTTTAGCTGCAAGATTAAGCATAATTAAGTAAAAAACACAATTAAGGAAAAAATATTACCATAAAATTAACCAAACTAACCCGGATTTATACAAAGTTTACATTATAATTTAGTTTTTTTTTATCCAATTCGCTATTTTGTTACTGAAAATATCATGCAAAACATAATTAAGAAAAAAATATTACCATACAATTAACCAAACAAACCCATATTTATATGTAGTTTACATAATATTTTTTTTTATATCATATTCTCTACTTTGTTACTAAAAATATTGAAGGATTAATATATTATGAAACCCCTTGATCCCAAAAAAAAAAAAAAAAAAAAAAAATCATCAAATGGCAAGCTATAGAAATTACAAACATCAGCTAAATATAAACTTATTTGCTATTTATAAACGACTAATAAGTACCTTGAACATATAAATATAAAGTGATAAAAAAATATAAAATATAAACTGATTACTATTAGCTGCAAGACTAAACCCTAATTAAGCAAAAATATAATTGAGAAAAAATATTACCATAAAATTTGGTTTTCTTCTTCCTCTCCTTCTACTTTTCTTCTAACCCAAATCTTCTCTCTCTCTGATTCTCTTCTCTAACCCTAATTCTCTCTCGATTCTTCCTAATTCTTCTAGATGTATGTCTAATCGGCCATTATATTTATATGGAGTTTATATTATTTATTAATTATTTTATCCCAAAATACTGAAGATCTAATATATTATCAAGCCTTATAAAAAAAAGGAGTAAAACTCAAACGTCTTACCAAAGTGTTTCTTTTTGAGCTCACGGTCGCCTAGTGTTGGTGCCAATAATTTTCCATTTCATGCTCCATTGATGAACGAACTCTGCGATTTCGGATTTCTTTGGTTTTTTTTTTTTTTCAGTACAAAGTGGGGGAGGGGGTATCATGCCTCGAACTGTCAACCCTCTTTGGTTTTGGTTTTGTGGCTTATTCCCTAAAAAGTGGAGGTTCTTTGGGTTCTATTTTCATGACATATAATAATTTACATTTTACATTTTACATTTTAATGTTATTGTAAATGTATATAATCAACATTTTATGTCTTTATTGTGTTTCGGTTACAGTTGTGTTTTCAAAATTTGAATTAATTTCGGCATCATTAATTGATTTAGAAGGCTGAATGGGAAATGTTTCTGTTTTGAATTTATTTCAACACTCATATGTATGTATTAATGGATTTAAAAGGTTGAATTAAAATTTGGGTTTTAATTTACATTTTACATTGTATGTTAATAGTGTTTTGTGGAAAAAATTAAAAGATAAGTAATTAATTTTGTCATATAATTATCATTATATGTTAATTGGGTAAAAATTGGGTAAATATATATAATCATCATTTTATGTTAATTATATTTTGTATAAATTCAGGTTACTTTGGTTAATTAAAAGTTAAGTAATCAATTTTGTCATATATTAAAATTAAAAAATATTTGAAACTAAAATGAGAATAATTTAAGTATACTTAAAAAAAAATTAAAAGACTAAGAAATTAGAATATTAGCTGTAAATAAAATACATGTGGTTAAGGTGATAGGGAGCTTTGAAATTGCAAGATTTGGGGTATAGAAGGTTTTTAGAGAATTGAGGCCTCTACAATATTAAATTAGATACTCGAAAAAACTAAAAGACTAAGAAATTAGAATATTAGCTCTAAATAAAATACCCATGGTTGCATTTGCTTTTGGGGAGTTGGTTTTAAACTCAGATATAGTTTATACATGGTATGAGTGTTTTTGGGCTGTTTTATCAATTATATATAATTTAAGTATACTCATAAAAATTAAAAGACTAATAAATTAGAATATTAGCTCCAAATAAAATACCTGTGGTTGCATTTGCTTTTGGGACAGTTGGTTTTCCACTCAGATATGGTCTATACATGGTATGTGTATTTTTTGGTTCTTTTATCAATTACGTATTGTTATTATTTACTATAATTTCCCGATACAATGCTTACTATTATTCTTGTAATCAATTTAGGGCTAATTTTTGAATAATTATTCAATATATTGTGTAAATTGTTTTTTTTTTTTTTATCAAATTTTGTAAATTTTTATTTACCCATTTTATGCAACGTTTCATATTCTTATGATGTTCATACAACAACAACAACAACAGTCCTAGTGCCTTGCGGCTCCCGCATAACGCAGAGTCCGGGGGGGGGGGGTGATGTACGCAGCCTTACCCCTTCCGGCAGGAAAGGAGACTGTTTCCGGGATTCTTATGATGTTCATGTATGCCTTTAAATATCCCGCCTCAAACTTTACTTTTTTTGTCTTCAATTGGCTCCATTCAGTATTAAATTTTTGTTTTAGCATTAAAGTTGTTTACCTATTTTATGCAACGTTTGGCTTTAGAAATCCTTCCTCAGTTTTTGCTTTTTTGTCTTCAATTGGCTCCATTCAGTATTAAATTTGTGTTTTAGCATTAAAGTGGCCAACTTTAGAGGGTTAGGTGATAGGGAGCTTTGAAATTGCAAGATTTGGGGTATAGAGGGTTTTTGGAGGCTCGAGGCCTCTATAATAATATATTAAATAGACTAGGTGTTAATGCATGGGTGGTATTTATTTCATATTGTCATTCTTTGAAGCCGAGATGTCATTATCCTTACTAAAAGTGTACTATATATTGTATAGCAAGTGTGTATATTGTGTCATATCTATGAGCAGCATATGAGTTTGCTTTGATATTTTGTATGAAAGGTAATGTGTAAATGTCCCTTATTTTTATGTATGTGGGATAATTATTAATGTAGATTTTGTTATGGTAAATAACACATTAGTGTCATGAGATTTAATGTATTTATTTTTAGCCTATAAACTTTATAAGACATATTTAGTTTGAAACTTATATGTATTTAATAAAATACTCCAAATGATAATGTGTAAAAGTGCATATAGGCCTTTCATCAATCATTCAAATCTTCTTCATTAGCAGTGTTACAATTGCGGCTCATTCATGAGTTGAAAAGGATAGCGAGAGAAAGTGAATTTACCAAAAAAAAAAAAAAAAAAAAAATTTCATTTGATACTCAAAATTTACTGAAAAGAAAATTCAATAAAATAGAGTCAATTGTTATTGTAGTTGTCTTTCCTTGCGTGAAAATTAAATAAAACAAAAATTGAGTAGAATATGATAAGTTTTTGCTTGATATTCATTCCATAGCAAAAATTAACTAAAAAGAAAAATTAACTAAAGTGCACAAAGCAGCCTGCATTAATTACTTGGTAGTACATTTACTTGCCTTTTGTAATCATTTCAGAGTTCTTAGACTGGATTAACGGAGTACAAGAAGGCAACATTTTGGGAAGAATTAGAAACCTACGATGCAAGCCATCGCCCAGACTGAACAAGTGGTGATTGGCGGGATTTCAATGGGCATGTTGGCACGACCGTGGATGGATACACTACAAAAAAAGTTACCATTACCAACAGTAGTATTTCAGGTTCTGTTGGTAATGGTTGTACATTGCCAACAACAAAATGTTACTCTGGTAATGACTTAAAAGGAGTAAAAAATGAAAATAATAAAGACTTAGTCCCAACAAAAATAAATTTCTGTTGGTATTGATATCAATACCAACAGAATAGATTTCTGTTGGTATTGACTACCTCAATGCCAACAGAAATAAGTACTGTTGGCATTGACTAACTCAATGCCAACAGAAATAAGTATTGTTGGTATTGACTAGCTTAATGCCAACAGAAATAAGTGTTGCTAGTACTGACTAGCTCAATGTCTGTAGAAATAAATTTTGTTGATATTGACTAGATCATTGCTAAATAAAATAAATTTTGTTGGTATCGACTAAATTAATACCAATAGATGTATTTATCAAATATGTATCGAAAAATTTAGTATCAAATATGTGAACCGATACAAAAAGACATTAATTATATCGGATACATGCTACCTATACTAAGGTTATGGACACTTAAAGCAACATGGTGGCACATTGTAGCCGAAAAATTGTTATTGTATCGGAAAATTTTGTAACTGATACTAAAAATTCTATAGTATCTAAAGTTTTTCGATACAATTGAGTTGTTATCCTATTGTATCGAATATTTTACGATACTAGACTATCAAATATATATTAGAGCCAGTTCTCCAAATAATGCTCAAAAATAAAAAGATAAAAGAAATAATGATGAAAATAAAATATTTACTTGTTTGCGGATCATGTGGCAACAAATGAACCATGTTTAAAAAACGCGGTTATACTCAAATAAAATCGCGTTAAAAAAATGCGTTTATTTTCAGATAAAGCTGCGTCACAAAAACGCGTTTCTAAAGTAAATCGCCTTTAATTAACGCGGCTTGTTACTAGTGCCCAACAACATTTAAATAAAATTGTATTAATAAAACCGCGCCGGATGGACGCGTTTGACTCCAACTGAAACCGCGTCTCTAAGACGCGGTTTAACAGTAAACCGCGTCTAGGAAACGCTGTTCACATTGAACCGCGTCTCTAAGATGCGGTTCACATTAAAGTAAACCGTGTGTAGGAAACGCGGTTCAAGTCCTGAAATTTGCGCCCTCCCCCTCTCGGTTTTCGTCTCTCCCTCTCTCAAATTTCATTCTCCCGCTCCCGCTCCCGCTCCCGCTCCAGCTCCAGCTTCCGCTCAAATTTCATTCCAAAATTACTTAAATTACACGATTTTTTCATTCTTTTAACTGTCTTCATTCTTCCTTTTCTTCTTCATCTATTTGCTTATCCACGTTTCCATTCTCGTCGCCTTTCCAGTGAGTTAATCTATGCTATTTGTTGTATTTCAGTCTCTTTTTGGAAATAGTTATACATTACTAACTGTAAAATATTACTGTTGGTAATAACTTAGAAGGAGTAAAAAGTGAAAATAATAAAGATTTAGTCCCAACAAAAATAAATTTCTATTGGTATTGATATAGTCAATCCCAACAAAATAGATTTCTGTTGATATTGATGTAGTCAGTCCCAACGGAATAGATTTCTGTTGGTATTGACTACTTCAATGCCAACAGAAATAAGTACTGTTGGTATTAACTAGCTCAATGCCAACAGAAATAAGTGCTGTTGGTACTGACTAGCTCAATGTCTACAGAAATAAATTTTGTTAGTGTTGACTAGATCATTGCCAATTAAAATAAATTTTATTGGTATAGACTAAATTAATACCAATAGATGTATTTATCAATAAAAAAAATTTTCAATAAAATTAGTAATTATAAAAAATTTATTAGAGCAATTTAGATATTAATGCCATAAAGTTTGATATATTAATTTTATAGTGCCTTTTGTGAAATAAATTTTTAGTCAAAAAGACATAATTAGAAAATAGTTTAAATAACGATCTGTATTGGTGTAACTATGCCCCATTATATTTTTACTTATCGTCATTTGGACGATTTTATAAAATATATGTAACTTGCTGTATTAAAACATTATTTTACAAAATTTATGAACTAAAACCTTAGTACACTAAACCTCATAATAGTAATAAGTTATAATTGAACGTGTATTTAAATAATATTATCTTTAAATAATAAAATAATAATAATAATAATAATGTTTTCAAAAATTTTTATTTCTCCTCTGCATTTTCATTTTCCCTCCATAACTATTACCAAAGGACAAAATCATATTACCAACAAATAAATTTTTAATATTGGACCAATATTAATAGAGACATTTACAAATAGATAAATTTATTGTTAGTATTATTCTTATAATATTAAAAGAGTCATTATTAACAAATAAAGTCACTAGTTTTAAATTTAAAAAAAATTAATAATACTGAATTTTTTTTTACTTAATTTTTATTTTCCCTCCTTAATTTTCATTTCCTCTTCAATTTTTTCCCTTTTCTCTCAAATTTTCATTTTTCCTCTCAAATTTCCCCCCAATACTTACAATTCTAACCCAAAATTAATTTAATAGTTAAATAAATTTAATAATTCATTCAAAAAAAAAAGGTAAAGTAAAAGCATTAAACCACACAGCCCCCCTTATTTCACTTGACCCCCACACACCCCCAACTTCTCTCCACCAAGCAACCACGCCGGCGACTACCACTCGACCGCCACTAGGCCGGGCACGTCGACTCGACCACCACCACGCCGGCCATCGCTGCTGGGTCTTCCGGCTTGACTCGACAGCCCTCACGCCAGGCTCAGTGCCCTAAATTTCTAGTATAAACATGAGCTTTTATATACAATTTACATTTTATTTTGTTTAAAACATGTGAATTTGTTGTATGAGACATGAATTTTGCTGAAATTTATGCCGGTTGTTGCTAGTTGTTGAGTAGTTTTGTGGCGGGAGGTTGTGGGTTTGGATATTGAAGAGGTTCTATCAACTCTTGGGCTTGGATTGTGGTGGTGCTTTTGATTTTTTTTTTTTATTTTAATCTATTTTTCATGCAATTTGTGGTTTGTATTCATTAGTTTTGTGGATATTAACATGTATATTTGCTTTGAATTTAGTGTGGATTAGGTAACTAGTTTTGTCTAAACAGTTTAACTAAAATCTTATATTTGTTGATATATTGGTTCTTGTTGCTGTTTTTTTACTTTTAATTGTGAGTAAGATGGGGTAATTAGGTTGTTTTGTACTGATTGTACTATTTGATTTATGGAAATTTGCGTGCTTTAGTGATTTAGAGCTATAAATATTGTCTGATTCAAGTTCGAGGTGAGCCATATGTTAATGTTCATGTCCATAAATGATTTAGACCAAACCTAGAAGTTATACTACAAAGATTGTGTATAATACGAGATCAAACCTATTAAATTAAACACTACGAAAAAGTTATACCATGTAGAAGTTAGAAAATTATATAGAACTAAAACTACAGTGCTTGACTTATTTTGTCTTAAGGAATCTATGATAACATCTCCAAAAGTTGAACTACAACATTGCATAAGCTAGTTGTATGATGTAAATCAATGAAGAAATGAACAAAAATTTACTTCAAAACTACTACACCTACTTGATGTATTAGAATATTTAGCAAACATATATGACCAATAAACATGGAAAAATATTTCTAGCCTTAGCACTAAAAGAATTTGATCAGTTGATCTATTTTTATCAATTATATTATTTCCTCATCTAGTCACTGTTCTAGTATTCAAGCTTAGGACATTGCAGTTAGATGGTATGAGTTGATTTGGATAGATATTTTACTCTCTATTGTAACTGATTTGTGAATATTGGTAGGTGTAGGATTTACCATATGGATGTGTTTAAAAATAAGGATTGGGTGAAGTTCCCAAGGGCTTCAAGTGAATTTGAGAATGGAATGCGAGCATTTGTCTTGTATGCTCTTAATGTTGTTGGTGAAAATGGGTTTGATATCGTGCCCATGTAAGTTATGCGCTAATCGATATAGCAAAGATAAACTCACTGTGGAACGCCATCTTCAACTTAAAGGCATGGATTCTAATTATGCTCGTAGCATATGGCATAGTCATGGGGAATCAGAAGTTTATGAGGACAATGATACTTGTAGCGAGATGGAGATGAATGTTTGTGACGATGATTATGGTGTTTATGAGATGATCGGAGATGCATACGGGGTACATAATCATATTAATATGGAAGAATCATCACAACCACCAATGAAAGGACCTAATGTAGAAACTAAAAGTTTTTACGAATTACTTAAAGGTGCAAAGCAACACTTATGTCCTGATTGTGAGGAATTCAGCAAGCTCTCATTTCTTGTTCAGCTATATCATCTTAAATGCAAGCATGGGGTGACCGATGCTGGATTTACTGAACTTCTGACTTTGTTTAAAAAGGCTTTGCCAAAGGGGGAAACATTGCCGAACACTTATTACAAAGCAAAAGGCATTATTAGAAAGTTGGGTCTTACATACAATAAAATAGATGCGTGTCCCAACGATTGTGTGTTGTTTCGGAAGGATTTATTGGACCACGCATGCCCTATTTGTGGTGCTTCAAGATGGAAGACCACAAACGATGGGAATATAGTGTCATTAGCCAGTGGAAAAAAAGTCCCTAATAAGGTGCTTCGTCACTTCCCCTTGATACCTAGACTTAAGAGGATGTTTATGTCAACTAAAACAGCTAGTTCTATGAGATGGCATGCAGATGCGCGGAAGAAAGACGATAAGATAAGACATCCTGTAGACACCGAAGCATGGAAGAGTTTGGATGAGCGATACTCAGAATTCTCTTTAGATCATCGAAATGTTAGGCTTGGCCTTGCTAGTGATGGGTTTAACCCTTTTGGAATTATGGGTACTCAATACAGCATATGACCAGTTGTATTAATGAACTACAATTTGCCACCATGGATGTGTATGAAGCAATCTTATTTCATGCTAAGCTTGATTATACCGGGTCCGAAAGCACTTGGTAATGACATCGATGTCTACTTACTACCTTTATTTGAGGAGTTGAGTGAGCTGTGGGAGATGGGTGTGAACACTTATGATGCTTCAGTAGGTGAGACCTTTTCTTTACATGCAGCATTGTTATGGACAATCAATGATTTCCCAGCCTATGGTAATTTGTCTGGGTGGAGAACAAAGGAAAAATGTGCATGTCCTCATTGTAATGTAGATACACGCTCTCGCTACTTGAAACAGAGTAGGAAATTATGTTATCAAGAACATCGACGCTTTCTCGATAACAATCATAAATTTCGTCGTAATAGAAAGGCGTTTGATGGAACCACTGAAAAAAGGCACGCTCCAATGTTGAGATCTGGAACAGAGTTGTTAGAACAGATGGAAGGATTGTAGGTGACATTAGATAAGGGTTTACAGTTGCAGCATAAAAAGAAGAAAAGGGCTAAGGAAGTAAGCCCTTGGAAGAAGAAGAGTATTTTTTTCCAACTGTCATATTGGGAACATTTAATAATAAGGCATAACCTTGACGTGATGCATATCGAGAAGAATATTTGTTAAAGCTTGCTTTGTACTATTTTAGATATTGAAGGGAAATCAAAAGACACGTTGCAATCACACCTTGACCTTGTGGATGTGAACATTCTAAAAGATCTTCAGCCAAAGGAAGGAAAGGGCAAAGTGTATTTACCTCCTGCATGTTTCACATTAAGTATTGAAGATAAGAAGGAACTTTTGGGAGTCTTAGCTAGTATTAGAGTTCCTGATGGATATGCAAGCAATATTGCTAGATGTGTGAGGACGACGGAAAGAAAGATTTTGGGCTTGAAATGTCATGATTATCATATTTTGATGTAGCAATTGTTTGCTTTGTCAGTGCGGAATTTGCAAAATAAGGAGGTGAGTCGTGTTATAATTCAATTCAGCAACTGTTTTCAAGAGCTATGCTCAAAAGTGGCGACAACATATGATTTTGAGTCCTTACGAGATAGAATAACAATAACCCTTTGTGAACTCGAGCGATTACTACCTCCTTCATTCTTCAATGTCATGGTGCACCTTGCTATTCATCTACCATATGAAGCACGTATAGCAGGCCCTATTTGTTTTCGCTGGATGTATCTGGTTGAGAGGTATGTAATCTAGTTAGAGTTTTTAATGGTTTTTATATTTACAATTAATGTGTTTGGCACAACCTAACTTTATTTTAATGAACTTAAATAGCGTTTTGCATAAGTTAAAGCGCTATGTACGTAATCGAAGTCGACCGGAAGCATCAATTGCTGAAGGATACCTTTCAGAAGAATGCCTTACTTTTTGCGAGAAATATTTGCATGGTGTTGAGACAAGAGAGACAAGGTCCAAAAGAAATGATGATGCAAAGGATGGCGAAGTACGCAAAGGATTGTCGATATTCTCCCTCAAAAGTTATTACACTTCTGAAAAGAATGTCATGTTGGCCTCTGATGTTCTTTTACAACAAGCGCATGGATATATCTTGTTCAACTTCGAAGAAATTCAAGACTGCATTAAGTATATTCCTTAACAAACACTTTTATTTCATTTGTTTCTTCGTTGATGATGCAAATTTTATATTTCAAATGTAAACTCACAACTTTTCTGTTCACAGTGAGCATCATGATCTTATTACTGCTCAAAACAGCCACATGACTGAAAAAGAAATTGAGGAGCTCCACAAAGTAGAGTTTCTTACTTGGTTTCCATGCAATGTAAGTTTAAGTTGTATATAATATAAGTGTCATGATGTAGTTCTTGATAAATAATTTTAACATTTTTTTTTCTAACAATTGTTTACTTTTGTAGGTTGAGCGATATGTACCTGCTAACCCTAACAAAGCAGAGGACCTACGATGGTTGAGTAAATGGCCTAGCAATTGGATAAGGAAGATGACAAGGATCACATGCAATGGTTTTAGGTTCCGTGTAAAAAGTGTTGACAAGAAAGCTGTAACTCAGAATTCAGGTGTTCTTGTCCATGCGACTACACCTATAGGGAATATCACCTTTTATGGTGTGCTAACAGAAATTCTTGAGTTCGACTGTCATCATGATAGGAAGGTTGTCTTGTTTCGATGTGATTGGGTAGATCCTAATAGGGGTATTAAGAAAGATCGGCTTGGTTTTAGTTTAGTAAACCTTAAGACATTAATGAAAACAGACGAGCCTTTTGTTATGGCTGACCAAGTCCAACAAGTTTTCTATACATCTGACTATAGAGAAAATGTTTGGCATGTTGTGACTTGTACAAAACCAAGGGATTTGTTTGACATGGAGGAAGATAACATACCAGAACTTGACAGGCATCATTCCAATGAGATACAAGAAGATGTTAACATGGATGAGATAAACATTGTTAGAGAAGATGTGGAAGGGGTTATGGTTGACAAACCCTTGAATGAACTAATTAGTGTGGAAGTTGATGATGAATCTTTCTACTATAGTAATAGTAGTGAAGAAGATGACACTTTATATGATTACGATTATGATTAGAGTTAATAGTCATGTTTTTTTTTGTAATTGTAACATGGAGACATGGATTTTTGAATTCTATTAAATGTGAGTTCTGGTATTGTGGTTGATTATAGCATTATGCTTGTTTAATATAATATGCCATGATCTTAAGAATATTGTTGTATTGTATTTGTTTGCTAATCTTAAATGTTGAAGGTTTTCATGGCATCTACTGGAATGAAGAGAAGGCTAGTGAAGTCGTCGGATTTGCTGGTTTTCCACACATCTTATTGCTATATTGTTATTTGTTAATATATCTCGATTATATTTTTGCTATGTTGTCATTCCTATTTTCTATGTAGAAATTGGCATCTCGTAGAAATGATCATCAAACAGCACAAGCGCAACATATTCTTCAGCAATTACGTTGCAGCCCTAGGTTGGCTCATCGTCCTCCACCTCAAAAGCGGAGTGATGATGAGCCATCCTTTCAAAAAGCACGACGTGCTTTATTTCCTACTGATCCTACGCATGATAATCTGGCACAAGTTGAAGCAGAAGTAGAGCATGTTGCAGAAAATATCATTCCCGTTGAAGGGGGAAATATGATTCGTGAGTCTATTTTTTCAGATTACATTATGGTTTATCTTGTAATTGTGTACTAGTTATGGATACTCTTAACACTTTCTCGCCCCTTTTTTTATCGTTTCCATTTGAAAAGGTACTAAAGGTAATCGTAATTGTCCATTGCGGGAGAAAATGGTTGATACAGCTGGAAGTAATGAAAGTCAAGATTGTGAATTAATCATGTTAATTTTGTAATTGTGGGAATTGTATCAAGTACACACTTATGTTTGATGTTTTGATGTCATGTGAATTTGTTTAGAGTCTGGAACTGGTAATACATCTGGTACATCATCTCAATCTCAAGGGCAAGCACAACCACCTAGTAGCGCTCAATCAGGTTGTGTTATAATATTTTTAGGATTTTAATTGCATTATTGTATTTAATATATACTAATTAGTACTCAATTTGGTAAAGTTAGTACTCAATTATTATTTTTTTTTTGCCTTAAAATTAGCATCCTTAATATATACTAATGGAATTTGTTTGGTGTTGTAGGATTGGAGCCTCAAAAGAAAAAGAGGGGGCCAAACAAATTAAAGAGGTTGGAGGACAAAGTTTTTATTGACATTAATGCTGAAGGTCAGCCCGACGACGACAATCAAAGAAAAATGTCAACTTCGATTGGGATTCATGCTAGAAATCCTCGAAAGTTGCCAATTGATCTGGAGCATTGGTCAGAAATGCAAGAGTGGAGAATTGACCACATATGGCAAATCATAAATGTAACTTATTTCTTATTATGTAAAAAACAGAAATAGATTATTAGTTACATTGCTTGAGTTCTAAGTGATTGTTGTATTTATATTTCAGGAAGAGTACTACTTCCCTGAAGGAAGGGAGCCATACATGTGGGTCCGTTCAAAAATGAATTCTAGTTGGAGAGAAAATAAAAGCGAGTGGAGAAACGACCTTATTGAAGGTTTCTCAAAAGAGAGAGCTTTGGGCAATAAACCTGATGTTGTACCTGATTTACAATGGAGAAAGTTTGTAGAATTTTGCTTTTCTGAAAAATGGCAGGTATATCAATGTGATTATAATAGTAATAATGGATCTAATATTCTTATATTGATAATGGTTGTAGTTCCCGCTTTTTTATTAATTATTCTCATAGTGTCATAATTTTTTATATAGAAACGCAGCCAAAGAGCTATAGCCAATCAAAAAGAATCAAAATCGAGACACTATGCAGACAGCAAGAGTTTTGCCAGAGTACGGAAAGCTAAGGTAATTGAAGCTCTTTTTAGTTTCATATTTCAATACTTTGTATACACTAAATTTTTATGTTAAGTAACATATACATTTTTGTTTGAATAGAGGAAACAAGATGATAAAGAACCCGATGAGATTGATATCTATAAGGAAACCCATATTCTGAAGCATCACGTCGTGCTTGATGATGATACTTCTACTGCCTTGGTTTGATAATTGCTATATTTATTAGATCATTTTAAATTTGTTTAGTGTTTATGCATTCCAATACCCATTCTAATAGATTAAAATATTACTTTATACAGATGGAGATTGATAGGAGACTATCAGAACTTCCGGATGATGCAGATGAAGCTTTCATTAAAGAAGAACGAAGGAAGATATTTTTTGAAGTTGTGGGAGAGAACAATAATGGATACGCAAAAACTTACGGATTAGGTGTTAAGGTTCCTCGTTCTAGTGCTATGCATGCCGCTCTAGCTGAGGAACAGGCTTAGACCAGAAAGTTGGAGGAGGAGCTGAAAATTATGAATGAGAAGTGGTCTAATTCAGAAGAGAGTTTAAAGAAATCATGGGAAAAGATAAACTTTCTCGAGTCCACTCTTCTGAAATTTATAGGAAAGGTAATTGTTCAACATATAGTAGTAGAGCAACATTTTATTAGTTTGAAGTTAGCTAATATAGTTCTCGATAGTATGTTAATTAGCATTGTTTCTTATTGAACCTAATTGACTATTGATCATTTAGTTGTGACATAATATGTCTATTTTGGCTTTGCAACAGTGAATATGAATTATAAAGATAAATATTCCAAAATATGGTGGTGCAAATGTTAGGACTTGATTGCTAATTATTATGAATAAGTAACTTATGTGCTAAAAGATTGGGATCGAGTTTAAGTGGTACATTTGACGTCTTTGTTAATCGTTGTCACAGGAAAAGGGCATGTTAGTTGATGATGAGCTTAATCAAGAGCATGGAGACCAAGATTACATAGATGAAGATGACATATAGGAGGATGTCTATTTTGCATATATATCATGAATTTATCTTTTTTGCTACATAAACTTTTAGGATTTATTTTGGATTGTTTTCTTTTGTTGGGGATTAAATTAGACATGATATATTTTTTTGAGCACAAAATTAGACATGATATTAAAGATGTATTTTGGATGTTGTGGGGGATTTGTTTGTTGGTAAATGTATATGTATTGATGAAGGGACTAGTTGTATGAAATTCTTTTGAAATCCTTGCCAGTGGAAAATTTTTGTTAGTATATACAGAAAGTCTTTGTTGGTATATCTTCTACTACTATATGTTGATTGTAGGAATAATTTTTAGCAATTGAAAATTTTTTTGGTTGAAATACCCTTTGCCAACATACAGTTTTTATTGGCATAATCTTTACCAACAAAAAATTTGTGTTGGTACAATCCTTTACCAACAGACAATTTTTATTGGTATAACTTTTATCAATAAAGAACTTATTGTTGGTATACTCTTTACAAATAGAGAATTTGTTGTTGGTAGTAACTTTTACCAACAGAAAACTTTATTGTTGGTAGTAACTTTTACCAACAGAAAACTTTGTTAGTATAACTTTTACCAACAAATGAACAATTGGTGCTAATGATAAGCTATTACCAACAGTTTAAAATTTCTGTTGGTAAAAGTTTTACCAACAGTGGCTATACCAACAGCTTACCAACAGACTGATTTCTGTTGGTAAAGCCTTTACCAATAGAAAAATTGCCTTTGCCAACAACAATCCTATTGTTGGTAGTTGTCACTTTTTTTTGTAGTGATACGTATTATATCATGGAGGTTTTGGTTTTGGAACTAGGAATGCAGAGGGTAAAGCGCTCCTAGACTTTGCAGTCATTTACGAGCTAGCAATTGCCAACACCTTCTTCATAAAGAGTGATGAGCATATCATCATGTAATAAAGCGGGGACACAAGATCCCAGATTGACTACATACTAATAAGGAGAAGGGTCCAAAGACACTGCAGGGACTGTAAGGTTATCCTAAGGGAATATCTATCTACACAACATAGGTTATTGTGTGCTAATGTAAAGGCCAAGAGAACTAGGAAGCCCGCCCAAACATATACTTGCTGGACGGATTTGAAGGGGGAGACGTATAGAGTCTATATGGAAAAAGCAAAGTTGTAGCTTTAGTGGGATTTGGAGGGAGATATAAACCAAATGTGGAACCAACTGGCCGAAAAGATTAGAGGACTGGCACGCAAAGTTTTGGGCGTGTCAAAGGGTGGGGCATCGAACAATAAAGAATCCTGGTGGAGGTGCGAGAAGGTCCAAGAGAAGATTAAGGCCAAATAAGACTGTTTTAAGGAGTGCGAGAGTAGTGGCGACGAGGATAAGTGACATCGGTATCGGCAAGCAAAGAAGGAAGCAAAGAGAGCAGTCAAAGAAGCATAATCAAGAGCCTATGAGGATTTCTACGAAAGGCTGGATATCAAGGAGGGAGCCACGCATATATATAAAAATGCCAAAGTAAGAGAACGGAAGACCAAGGATTTGGACCGAACAAAGTGCATAAAAGGGGAAGATGGACAGGTGCTCGTGGACGAGCAAAAAATTAAGGCTAGGTGGAAGGAATACTTCCACGATCTACTCAATGATTAGGGGGACACAAAGTTATCCTTAGGCAATCTCCAAACATATGAGGAGCACCAGAACCACTGGGATTGGAGGCAAATTACAACCGAGGAAGTCGAGGATGCCCTCAAACATATGGGAATGAGTAAAACAGTTTGCCTAGACGGATTACCGATAAAGGCATGGAAATGCCTTTGACAGAAGGGCATCAGTTGGCTGGCTAAATTATTTAACCAAATCCTTTGGGGGCAAAAGATGCCGTATGAATGGAGGAAGAGCACAATGATCCCGATCTATAAGAACAAAGGTGACGTCCAGAGTTGCGCCAACTATTGGGGTATTAAATTAATGTGCTATACTCTGAAGCTGTGGGAGCGGATCATAGAGTGGATGATACAACAACAGACATAGGTGTCTAATGATAAGTCTAATTTAGTATATAATTATTTATATCATTTCGATATAATTTTAACCATTTTTGCATCAAACTTCTATCAATTTTGCCCGGTTATGCTCATTTTGAACTATTTTGCTATTTTCTTGTAAAAATACTCATTTTATGTTAAATCTTGCTAGGTTTTATCATTAGCATTAACAAGTAAAAGCAAGATACATCCAATAAATACAAAAAAAATAACAAAAACGCTTCATGTACACGGTTAATGCAATGTTCACATAAAATAACCCAAGTTATATTTTGGGCGGCAAATTTAAACAATTGTTTTTACCCAAATACATTGCATACTACTTAATCATCATCACCTTGGGCTGAATTTGCAGATTTGGGCGGTGCAAAGTGAAGAGAATGCATAAAATATATAGATCTTATACAAGTTGCAAGCTAGCCGCACCATTTAGCAAATAAGACGCAATTTTGTTTATTTTTTGCAATTTTTTTATCCCATCTCAACCACTATATATAGAGGAGGTTTGGAGATGTTTGATTCATCCCTCAACCAACAAAAAAATCAAATATAAAGTAGACGTAAAAGAAAAAAAAAAAAAAAACCGTGAGGGAGAAAGAAGGAGAAGGAACGAGGGAAGTTTGGTTTGTAATTTTGTATTTTTAAGTTCTTTCTATCCTTTTTCGTTCTCAAGTTCATGTATTTTGATGTTTATAATGTTTATTATTAAGTTTAACATGAACTAATTTTGTTAATCTAAGGCTACGATGTAGCCTAAGATGTAAAATGCGCTTAATTCTAATTCAAAAGTATTCAATGTTCTTGTTATTGTATTGATGAAGTGTTTATCATTGTTCTTAATGAGTTTTAAATGCTTGATCACCATTTAAAGCCTGTAATAATTCATAATGATTTCGAGAGGAGATTTATGATGAGTGCTGAGGTGATAAGCACCACAAATTGAGCGAATGCACGAAAGAGATTAACGCTATTTGTGTGGTTTGTAAAAGAAAATCTAAGAGCTTTTATAACTTTTTTCTTATTTAAATTCATGCACGAGAGTGATGAATTAATAAGTTAAAGAGTATGCTAAATGTTGTTCGAGAGAGAATATTTAGTAAATTAAAATTTTCAACCATCAACTTGCAATAACAACATGAGTACTGAGAATAGAAAGGCGTATTGATGCAGCTTAGGTGAAATCGGATGCCTTAGATTTTGTTTATCTGATAAAAATTCAAAAACTTTAATTAACCTTTTATTTGTATTTCTTTTTTCTTTTTTTTTTATTTTTACTTCAGCAAACACCTGAATTTTTAATTTTCAAATAGTAGTAAAGCTTTTAATTTCAGTACTCACTCAGCAATCCTCGTGGGAACGATACTCTACTCACTCTGTATTACTTGAAGCGATTAGTGTACTTGTTAGTAAATAATCACATCAAGTTTTTGGCGCCATTGCTGGGGATTATCTATAATTGAGTGATGTTGATACCACATAGTTTTGATATTAATTTGAAATTATTAATAATTTATAAATTTTGTTAAATTTGAAATATGAATTTCTTTTCATTCATTCATTTTATTTGTAAAGATAATTCTTAAAAAAAAATTTATTAAATAAAAAATTTGTATCTGAAAAAAATAATTATTTTGCTTGTTTTTATAATTTAAAATTGTTAATAGATTGTAAATTTTGTTAAAAATATAAAAAATTAATCTTCATTCATTTATTTTAGTTTATTTTAGATTATTATATTTTTAAGTTTTTTGATTAATTATAACTTTATGTTAACTTTTTAATCCATCTAGATAAAATTTTTTAGTTAAGTTTGTTATCTTTAAATTTTTTAAAAACCTTTGGCATTGAACTTTTTCCTTAAAAAAAAAAAGTGATGGTTTGCTGCATCTCTCTAAGATCTCAATACCAAGCTTTATCTAAATTATTATTTGCTCAACTTTCACTAATTGAAGATAGGCTTGCTGCTAGTACTCCTCAATGTGAATTTTGTATACGTAACCATGCTAGTAATGAATATCAATTGGGTAATTTATTTTCTTCCTCTGGTTTTGAGCAATATAACTTTATGAAACCTCATTATCAAGCTAAACTAAGAAGAAAACTGAGAATTTATGAAATTAGTACAATGTCTGCCCAAATTTTACAAATTCATGTATTAATAGATAAAATGAGTGCTATTGGTGCTCGTAGATGTAGATTTTGTGAAAGTAACTATGCTAGCAAGGAAGATCTATTAGATAATAGCTTTTCCTCATGGGGTTTTGAACAAAGTAATTACATATCAAATTTTAGTCAACCCCAATACAATCCCTACTCTAGCACTTACAATCAACAATGGATGGACCCTTTCTGGAATCATCACGAAGCATCTTGGTCACCCACTTATCCGTCCCAAGAAAACAGCTATAACTTAGAAGAAACATATAGAGAATCCATGAAAACTGTGAGTGACATAAAAAAATAAAGAGCTTCCATCCAAAATCCTGAACCTCAAGTAGAAATCATAATAGAGGAAGATTTTGAGAGATCTGAAGAATTCATGTCTAGCGATCCCATCACTAAATTAGGGGACCAAACTAACGCCATGGCATTGAGGGATGAAGGCACATTGGAAAAAGTGCCTCAATGGGACAAAATCCCCTTAATCAACTCTAAACCACCAATGACCAACCCTATCTTTACCGACCCACCACCAGCCAGCCATTAAAATAAAATGTAGAGCTTATCTAACATGGTCAGAAATTTTCGGAACCATGGAAGCCTTAGTAAAAAAAATAATAGAAGAAATCAGAAAAGGAAATTCAAGCTGTGGCGGATCAAGCTCAAGGAGCCCAAGATTAGAGAAGGTGGGGGAGGTCGTGTAAAGAAAAGAACGAGAAAGCTGCATGGCAGAAAATGGTCATTATGGATGGATGGTGGAACCTCTATTCTTCTTCACGACACGGGATAGATTCACCTAGAAAGTCGAGCTAACAACTATAAACTAAGGGCTTCTTGAAAGGCTACCCAAGTGTTTTTATTTTTATTTATCTAATTTTATTTTCCTTTCATTATTTTGTCTCATATTTATTTTTTGTTTAAACAGGTATTTCACAATAAGTTTGGGGGTGGCACGATGTCTACATGCACCATCAAAGAGCAATTCTCAAACCGGGGAAGTACTTCTTTCCCACTTGTTCTTTATATTCCTTTTAACATTTAAAAAAAATATTAATTTTTAAGTTTGGGGGTGGGAGAGTCAAGTTTTAAAATTTTAATGAATTATTTTTTTTTAAAAAAACATTTTGACGAAGTTTTCTATACTATCAGTTTTAAAGTCGGCTTAAGTGCCTCCCAGAGTTCGGAGCCTTTGTATGGGGATGTAAACAGGGTCGGCAAATAAAATAATTTTCTACGCTTTAAGTTTTATTGCATTTTGAATGATAATAATATAATAACAACAATATATTAAAAAAAAAATTCTCTTGTATTTTGAAAACTTATCATCATGCTTTTTCGACTATTTTTCTACTCTTTCTTAGCTCGTTTACTGTAATTTAATTGGAATAACCTAAAAATCGATAGTTTTTGTGGTTTAATAGTGAAACAAAAATCTAAGGCATTATCTTGATACAACCATGGTATTGGAGTTCACTCGTTAGCATAGCTGTTTTATCTTTCTTTCTTATTAAAAGATATTCAAATTTGAATGGATTGCATTAAGGATTATCATTTTATAATGAGCTTTGAAGAGTTATGCCTGAATCTAAAAGAAAAATATGATATATATATATATATATAAAAGAGTAGATAAAGTTGTATCTCTAGCACCACTATCTCGCATAAATAAAGATATTTGCTCCCCAATATTGAGGGGGTCGCAGTGGTGGCTTCTCTTACTTATGGGTCATCGCCCAGGAGTCGGAGCTTGATTCTCACTATAGATGAACGCAGGGGAGTTATAGAGAAGGAATCTCAGTGGTGGCTTCTCTTACTTATGGGTCATCGCCCAGAAGTTGGAGCTTAATTCTCGCTGAAGATATACTCACTCGGTCATATAAGGGGCATCTCAGTGTTGGCTTCTCTTACTTGTGGGTCATCACCCAGGAGTCGGAGCTTGATTCTCGCTGAAGATAAACTCATGAGCCGAAAGTGACTTGAGCAAATAAGTTCCTCTGGAAAAAAAAATTATTTTAGTTTTGGGCTAACTTGATAAGATTTGTTATGAGTGGTATGAATTTTTGTCCTTTATACTGTTTGAATGTCTTGTGATTTGAATGAACGGATAAACTTAATTTGCTTTCCTAACTTTTGAATCTTGGCTACCTAGGTGATTGTTAGGTTTTTCCTTAGAAAGGATGATTTTTCCTTTAAGAGCCTTAAATGTAGATTTTCGGTTATTCATCGCTGAATTAAAGTACACTTGCTTTGAACAATAGAAAAATTCCTGAAAAATATGAGATATGGTGCTGAAATGTTTAGCCTTGCTTGAGGACGAGCAAGATTTAAGTTTGGGGGTATTTTGATAAGTCTAATTTAGTATATAATTATTTATATCATTTCAATATAATTTTAACCATTTTTGCATCAAACTTCTATTAATTTCGCCTGGTTTTGCTTATTTTGAACTATTTTGCTATTTTTTTGTAAAAACACTCATTCTATGTCAAATCTTGTTAGGTTTTATCATTAACATTAACAAGTAAAAGCAAAATACATCCAATAAATCCAAAAAAATTAACAAAAACACTTCATGTACACGGTTAATGCAATGTTCACAGAAAATAACCCAAGTTGCATTTTGGGCGGCAAATTTAAACAATTGTTTTTACCCAAATACATTGCATACTACTTAATCATCATCACCTTGAGCTGAATTTGCAGATTTGGGCGGTGCAAAGTGAAGAGAATGCATAAAATATATAGATCTTATACAAGTTGCAAGCTAGCCGCACCATTTAGCAAATAAGAAGAAATTTTGTTTATTTTTTGCAATTTTTTTATCCCATCTCAACAACTATATATAGTGGAGGTTTGGAGATGTTTGATTCATCCCTCAACCAACAAATAAAATCAAATATAAAGTAGATGTAAAGGGGAAAAAAAAAAAGGAAAAACGAGAGGGAGAAAGAAGGAGAAGGAAGGAGGGAAGTTTGGTTTGTAATTTTATATTTTTAAGTTCTTTCTATCCTTTTTCTTTCTTAATTTAATGTATTTTGATGTTTATAATGTTTATTATTAAGTTGAACATGAGCTAATTTTGTTAATCTAAGGCTACGATGTAGCCTAAGTTGTAAAATACGCTTAATTCTAATTCAAAAGTATTCAATGTTCTTGTTATTGTATTGTTGAAGTGTTTATCATTGTTCTTAATGAGTTTTAAATGCTTGATTACCATTTAAAGCCTGTAATAATTCATAATGAGTCCGAGAGGAGATTTATGATGAGTGCTGAGGTGATAAGCACCACAAATTGAGCGAATGCTCGAAAGAGATTAACGCGATTTGTGTTGTTTTTAAAAGAAAATCAAAGAGCTTTTATAACTCTTTTCTTATTTAAATTCATACATGAGAGTGATGAATTAATAAGTTAAAGAGTATGCTAAATATTGTTCGAGAGAGAATATTTAGTAAATTAAAATTTTCAACCATCAACTTGCAATAACAACATGAATACTGAGAATAGAAAGGCGTATTGATGCAGCTTAGGTGAAATCGGATGCCTTAGACTTTGTTTATTTGATAAAAACCCAAAAACTTTAATTGACTTTTTATTTGTATTTCTTTTTCTTTTATTTTTATTTTTACTTCAGCAAAGACCTAAATTTTTGATTTTTCAAATAGTATTAAAGCTATTAATTTCAGTACTCACTCAGCAATCCTCGTGAGAACGATACTCTACTCATTCTGTATTACTTGAAGTGATTAGTGCACTTGCTAGTCAAGAATCACATCATCTAAGAATCAATTCGGATTTATACCCGAGAGATTAACAAAAGAAGCCATCCATCTCCCAAGGCGGACAATAGAGCATTATAGGGAGAGACACAAGGATCTCCATATGGTTTTCATTGATTTGGAGAAGGCATAATGATAGAGTGCCAAGAGGGGTCCTTTGTAGGGTTTTGGATAAGAAAGGGATTTTGGGGCTTTATATCCGGGCCATTAGAGATATGTATGACGATGCACAGACAAATGTGTGTACAATGGAAGGAGAGATAGAAGCTTTTTCGATAACAATCGGGGTACACCAAGGATTTTCCTTGAGTTCATTTCTGTTTTTTCTGGTTATGGATGAGCTCACTAGGCACATCCAAGGAGAGGTGCCTTGGTGCATGCTTTTTGCAGATGACATTTTTTTGGTGGGAGAGTCACGAGAAAAGGTAAACGAGAAGTTGGAATTGCAGAGAAGAGCTTACAAACCAGCAGATCTAAGACTGAGTTCATGGAACTTAAGTTCGATCCCTCCACCACGCCTAGCATATAAGTCATTAAGATTGGATCTAAGACCATACAGAGAAAAGAGAGCTTCAGATAATTAGGTTCCATGGTTCAGCAAAACGATAAAGTTGACGAGGATTTCAATAACCGGATTGAAGTTGGCTGGCTTAAATGGAGGATGGTCTCTATTATGATCCAGACTAATCTCAATTCATAACCTAGGATTAATGAGAGTTTAGATGAGAAGAGAAGTGAATTGGAGATGAGAAAATAGAGAGAGAATTAGATGAGGGAGAGAGTTGATCTCAAAAGAGATACTTTTCATTACCAAAGTTATGAGCTCTTCAAGAGAGACTTTATATACTTATACTACAAATCACTTAAGATGGCTAAGTCTAAAATATCTAAAGATATAATGAACTTGGACCATAGCCTAACCGACTTTGGTGCCAACGCTAACTAACAAAGCTTAACTAGTGTATCAACCTACTTACATACATCATTGGCTTATACTACCACGTATTACATCATGACTTCTTCTAATTAGAATCTTTCATATACCCAATCTATAGGAATCATAACAGCTGCCATGGTACTTTGCGACAGAAAGTTCCCATTAAAGCTAAAGGAAAAATACTATAAGACGGTAATGAGACCGGCTATGTCTTATATGGCGGAGTATTAGCCAATGAAACAATATCATACTCAGAAGATGAAAGTGGTGGAGATCAGGATGCTGCGATGGATGTGCGGACATACAAGGAAGGATAGGATCAGGAACGGCGTCATAAGAAGCAAATTGGGCGTGGCTTCAATTGCGGATAAATTAAGGGAGCAACGTCTGATGCGGTTTGGTCTTGTTAGGAGGAGATTGTCCACTGCCCCAGTCAGGAGATGCGAATAGCTCCATACTACACTAGGGAGGAGAGGGAGAGGCAGACTAGAGAACAGATGGTTGGAGACGATCTGATAGGACCTTGCCAACCTAAACTTACTGGAGGAGATGGCTTTAGATAGAGCTTAAAGGAGGGCTAGCATAGGGATAGTGGATGTAGCTTAGACTAGGGCATTTAGTTATTGCTTGCACTAGTGCTTCTAGGTGTCTTGACTTCCTTGTGGTGCAAGTGTGGGTGCACTTACTTGCCCTATCTATGTACTTGTGCACTTGCGCACTTGCGCACTTGCCTATATTTTCCTGTAGTTACTCTCCATTAAGTTTTGTTTTTTTATGCTTGGTTTGTGCTATGTGTTGCTCTAATACTTTGTTGCTCTTATGCTTATAGGCTATTATGCTTCCATGACGACACGCTCCTTAGGTTGGGGGTCCATGGAAATAGCCTCATTTCAGGGCAGCACCCTAAAGGGGGAAGGCTGCGTATATCCATCCCCCCAGTCCCTGCTTAAACGGGAGCCCTTGTGGCACTGGAACTGTTGTTGTTGTTGTATTCTATTATCCTTGACCTAATTTTTGCTCCAACGCGAAGTTCTAGCCGCCTGTGTCTTTTCCCCCCACAATCGTTCACGAAGCGGTTGTTGACCACCTAAACTGGGGCTGGAGATAGAATTGAGCATGGTTCATGCGTGGGAGATCTTGATGAAATTTTGTTCAAAATATATGAAATAGTTATAGTTCTTACCTTTCGAAGAGAAGTTAGTTAAGGAGAGGGGTCGTCTCTTCAATTTTGCCGTCTATTTCTTCTTTGTGAGATATTTTTGTATGGTGGTGGCATGGGGATTTTCTATTTTTAGTGGTGTTGTATTTCAACTGGCATGGGAGTATGTTAGAGATAAAATGCATTGAAATGCGTTTTATGTTGCTTTTAGCATAATCATTCCGCTTATTATATAAAATTTTCATTATAGACTTCCTTTGGGGTTCTGATTTTCTTTAATAATCAAATTTATAATTATGATTGTGCTTCCTCTAATTAAATTGGTGTTCATTAGTTGCTAAATATTTTTAGAATTGTTCATTGAATGGGGTGAGGAGGAGGCCGGTGGCGAAGCTGAAAAGGCGGAGGGGGAAAGCTTTTGTAGAATTGATTGGACTAAAGTTTAAAACCTTTAATGAAACCCATCCCCTTAGAATTGCTTGAATTGAGATTTTGAGGCTTTTGAGGGTGGGATACTTAGTAACAATATATAAAATAGATTATTTTGTTTGGTAAGTGTTGTATTATAATTTTTTGAGCACAACACAACACAATGCTTATTATTAAACACAACACACTTCCTTCGCTTTTGATTTCATAAAATAACTTCCTGACTTTTATAATTAAACACAATGCTTCTTCAACTTTCAATTTCACTAAATGACCCTCTAAAGTTTATAAGCAAACACAATACACCATACCTCACAGAACTTTGTTATTATATATAACACACACCATAAACTTTTCAATTAAATACGATACACTGAGGGACTTCAAAAAGTAGCCATTAAAATTTTGTTATTGCATACAACTCACCCCTGAACTTTGTTATTAAACACTACTGATGTATTTTAAAACTGCGTACTCGCAAGCATATAAGATTGTCGTAGCTTAGTAGGGTATACGGGTCGTATCCATAAGGAATCAAATCAGATTTCGTTATCAATGAGTGGTTTGATTTTTTGGGTTTTTGTTGATTGTTTGGACAACTAATTGAAGAAAACAATAAAATCTATACTAAATGTGTTAATTTAATTGAGGTTAGTTCAGAAAATGAATTTAAGGTAGCTTTACTCGTATCCTGTCATTATATTATACTATGACAACAATTTAGGAAGCTTAGGCTATGAGCACTAAGCCTGGGTTAATATTTAAACTAGGGCTTATAGTAATGAACTAGTCTAAAGGTATAACCTATCATATCACCCTAAGTGCAGCATAAGTTATCTCATTAGCACTACTTAATTCTTTTCTGACTCCTAATTCAATATTAACTCATATAAAAGATTGTCTTTAAGTTTGGGTACAACCATAACCCTTATCACGTGTGAAAACCAATTATGTTATAGTCTAGTGTACAAGTTCATAGACAAATGCTAATAATTTGGAGATCTTATTTATTTCTTGTAATGACATGTTCAAAACCAAAATTAACTGAAACATTGCATAATGCAGGTACAAATAAACAATCTTTTAAAATCAAAACTCTATCACTAAATACTAAGCCAATACCTCCTACTCCTAAAACCACTACTCTTGCACCATCTCTAACTGACAAATATAGCTCCCTATCATGTAGCCTCCTGGTTAGCTTGAGTCCTTATAACATATTACAAACATGGTCAGTTGAACTTGAGTCTATACACCAGGAACTAGGTCGACTCTCAATTGTGCATGACTCAACTAAGTGAGATATTAGCATATCTTCACTAGATGGCTTAGCATTCTTTGCAGGAAAAGAAGCTAAGTACTTAGTGCAGTTCTTTTTTCAGTGGCCAATCTTCTCGTAAAAGTAACACTTTCCTTTTGCTAACTTCTTTATGGACTTCGTTGCTACACTAGAAACCTTGTCCTTTCGTTTCTTTCTAGTAGGTCACTTGTTAGTAATAACTAAGTCCAACTTTGTTTTTCAAGCAAAGTAATTTGGACCTATGACTACATTATGCATTAGAATCGAGTGAAGTTCACCATTCGTATCCATTTCAAAATACTGTAATGCAAACATTTGTGTAACTATCTAACAAGAGTCATATATAATGCAGTGATATCTATTCTTTTATTTTAGCAATCACAATTAGTCAGGTATCCACAAAACTATACTATCATGCATGCCATGATGACCCAAACACATCACTCCTTACTCCCCGGCAGTGGGGTCGCATGGAGCTGGTTTGGGTGAGAACTATTCTCAATTAATATGTTTTCTTGTAACTCTTACTGAGCATGATTAACTCACCACATTATCTTAGTCTCTAACATGACAAAAAAAAGCTCCTCGAGAAGCCTAACGCGTCATGCTAGTTAAGTGTAAACCATTGCCTAAACCTCCATACAAATGCACGTAATACTCCACTGCAACGTAGTCATATCGCTTCTTTACAGTTTAGTTTATCCTACTACAAACCGACATCTTCTGCAGGGAGGTCTATCGATCTACTATACTGCTAGACCGGTAATAAAGACCGTGCGGTTTCAACAATTGAACCTCGCTCGCACTTGTTTTTTATAAACTAGTTGTTTTTAATTTAACATGCATTTACAACTTGGATTATCTCATAATCCCCATTAGAATCTCATTCTAAAAACAACTAACAAAATTAATTAGTTAATTTTTATTTAAAACACCACCATCTTATAACATAGATTATCTCACAATCTACCCTAGAAACTCATTCTAAAATTAACCAATAAAATTCATAGAAATTAATTTTTATCAAACAATATCGTAACTTACATTTTCTTATAATCTATATTAGAATGTTATTCTAGAATTAATGAATTAATAAATATTAATTTTAATTAAAATAGTAACGTCTTACATTTTAGATTATCTTATAATTTATTTTAGAATCTCATTCTAAAATTAAATTAATTAACAACTAAAAATTAATTTTAATTATTATGTAAATTGGTACTAATGTCTACACGTCACAAAAAAAACTTTTTTAAATGATGACATCAGCCCTAACAGCTGATGTCAGTCGCTGATGCAGCGTCAAATTTTGTTAAAGTAAAATAATTAATTTAAAAAAATAGTTGAATATAATCTCATTAAATCAATTTTGTTCGATTTTATAAAAAAATAATTGAATCTAATCTTAGTAGATCAAATTTATCCAATTTCGTTAAAAATTAATTGAATCTAATCTTATTAGATCAATTTCACTGATTTTGTAAGAATTAATTGAATATAATCTCATTAGATCAATTTTATCTGATTTCATAAATCATGGTTAAATATGCACAATCTCATCACGCAAATAATATGAATGTAATTTCATGAATTGATAAATCTGAATTAACTAATAATTCATTAACGATTTAAACAATTTAAATCATAACCATAAACTGTCTAATTAACTATTAATTTATTAACGTTTTAAAAATTTTCAATCATTACTTTAAACCATCTGTCATTCTTAATAAAATCTCTATTTTATTAAATCGTAAGTCTATTTATTTCGATCTTATTATACCCATTCATGTATATTATGAATGTAATTAGAGGCTAGCTCTGAAACCAATTGTTGGGATTAATTAACCTAGCTACTAATTTACCTAACTCTGATACCAATTGTTCGGTTCACATTTCTCCAACTACGGTTACAACAAAGAGCACCTATCAGAGCACTCAGTGTAAGAGACTCTTCTCACTAAGCCCCTGAGCGGAGAGTCATGCTTCGTGAAACCTCACGTGCAAGAATTCCTAAGAATAGGGTTATCTCTATAGATCCCTTTGCTCTAATACCAGTGGCTGGGACGAATTTCAAAAATGTTTCCTAATTTAACTAAAAATGTAGCGAAGGGTTAAAATTTTTTTTTTAACCTAGGGTTGATTTAAAATTCATAATTTTAAATATACAGATTCTAAGTTAAATCTATAGGCCTCTACTCCAATACATTCATAACAATAACATGAACGTAAAACAGGCATAATAAGAAAAACTACAAATAAATAGAAAAGCGAAAACTTACATCAAAAGGAAATAAGAACATACCTGAAATTGCTCCAAAATAAGAATACCAAAATGAATAATAATTATCTCTTAGAAGCCCAAGAAAATCGAGAAAATCAAGACCCATCTGTCTTCTATACAATGACCTCAAACCGCCCGAAAAGTGGGCTCCGAAAAATATAAAAATTGAGGAAAGAAAATTTTTGTTTCTCCCACTAGCTCTTTGAAAGTCAACATTTTCAGAAACCTTTAATTTAGAACTGATGCCAAACCCTTGAAATAGATACCACTATTTATAGTAGTATACCGGAGCGAAAATAAGCTGGGAATTGATGTAGGATTTGCAAGTTTAATACAAAACGCATTGTTTCATTGCAAAATACGGTAAAATGTATCGTTTCGCAAGCAGTTCAAATCGCGTGCTTTGACCACATACCGCGTGCCACGTGTCACAATTTGATTCGCCAGTGCTAGCGGGCACAAATCACCACAGGGGACGTTCCCAGTGCACAACGGCTCATCCATTACGAAGCATGTGGATAGCAACCCTTAATTACGCAATTTTTCAGTTTCTTCCCACATGTAAAAATTTATCTTATGAATTTTAATTTTCAAAATTATTTTAGTTTATACTTTCTAACTTTTATTCGTCTCATAAATAATGTTTGGGTAAAATTAAATTTATTCATCTCATGAATTCATTAATATTTTTTCGAAGGCAATAAATATAGAGGCTTATGCAGGGACCTCAAGGGCAATTTAAATCTAGCTCCAAATGGGTTAAATTAATTACCATCTTATGATAAAATTTAATTGCCATTTAATGAGATATAATTCCACTAAATAAATCTCATTTCACCCTAGACTTAAACCATTTATTTGATATTTTTCAAATAGATTGTATTGATGACAACAACCCCTCAACTAGATGTCCATGACGAAGAATAAATATAACTACTACCATTATCCTTCTCATAGCTTCTTCATTAGTTACCGACTCCTCCTTCACCGAATAATTCATTTATACTTGAACATATTCATAATATAAATTCTAAATGTCAAACACCTGGATCACTTTGGCCAAAGTTTCTGAACTATTCAAATACTTGCGAATCAACTAAGAGGACATTTGTATCTCATAAGAGACTGTAGATTTCCTATTGAATACGTTATCGCTGTCACACCTCATACCGCTGCCCAGTGTACGTGGGAATTCAGTCATTTGTCTAAACCTTAGTTATAGTATTCCAAAGTAACTAGCGTTCCTTGAACAAGTCCAGAATACTCTCAGAATTTAGAGTCTTCGTTCAAATAATACAACATGAATTACTCATCTCCGATAGTAGTCTAGAAACAAGCAACTTATATGGTTCAACTCAGTGTATCAATCTTATTAAACACACCAACCTAACACTTTTGGATTACCATCCACATGACCAAGACAAGTCATCTAAAGTGTTAACTCATTGTCTTAACAGACAAGTAGCCTAAGCTCATTATCGACCGCGAGTTATTCAAATAACATTTCTTACCATTTTTTCCAAGCCTATCAGTGGCTTAATCTCATTATTCACTTAGAACAAACATGTAAAATGTAATCCGAGGACTCTGTCCATCTCATGGACCATACTTAAAAGAAAATCACATGTAGTATAAATGCTCGCTTATACAAATTTAACAAGAAAATGACTAAAACTTCAATTTTATTCATTAATAAAGTAATATTAACAAAATAAATCTTGATTTTAGGATACTATTCCTAATAGCTTCCTCCTGGATGTTTGATACACCCAGTATTCCATGTACCCCAGCTCAAACGCAAAATTGGAAACCAAGCTCTGCTGTAGCCTCAACTTCCAAACATTAACCCCCATGGAGAGATGAAGATGGAACCTGAATCAGTGCTTGCAATAAGGATTGTGGAGAGACATAACATGCTTGTTATGCAATGGCTTGTCAAACGGGCTAACTTAGATGAAACAGAAGCCACTTGGGAGGACCATAGTGCTCTTGCTTCTCAATTTCCTGCATTTATTGCAAATCCTTGAGGACAAGGATTTCATGATGAGGATGTAATGCCATGATTGATGGTATTAGTGTTGATTCTTCATTGTAATAAGTCTTACTATGTACTTGGATAGTTGTAAATGTTGTGATGTGAGTTGTATTATTAGATTGAGTTGTATTGTTAGATTGGTTACAAGTTGATTGTAGTATAAAAGGGATAGGAAGATACTTTGTAGAATACCAATGAAAATATAAGAGAATACTTTTCTCTCTCTTCCTCTCCCTCTCTCTCTCTCTCTCTCATCTCTCTTCCTTTCTTTTCCAAAGCTTCCTATTCTTGTATTAGATCATTACATAGGGTTCCAATTATGGCAATTGTCATGAACCTACATGACGGGGGGAAGAATTAGAATTAAGACGAGAAAGAAAGATAGAAAGAATCAAAGATGAGAAGAGAATTAGACTATGAGATAAGAAAGAATTAGAAGAATTTGGGAAGTGAAGTAGAGATGAGAAAGGGAGAGAGATTAGGGAAAGATGAACATACTATTTCATTAATTTTCAATAATTTCCAATTACAACTCTAATCCTTTATATACAAATCTAATCCAACAATTATAATATCTCTAACTAATCGTAACAATCATAATATCGCTAACTAACTATTATTTGTTCTATCAACCAATTAATTTTTCTAACTACATGTAACTATTATATTTGACTATTACGTTTAACTATTCAATTATAGGGATAATACCAATCATGACATTTTTTTTCCCCTTATGAAATCCTTGTCCTCAAGGATTAGCCACAAACATTGGAAATTGAAACTTTAGTGCTTTAAGATCTTCCCAGTTAGCTTCACTTTCATCTAGGATGCATCATTTGGTCAGCAATGAGTAACAGCATTGTTATGTCCATTCAACCAGCTCCCAAAGTACCGATTCCAGTTCGAGGAAAGCATTCCCATGTTGTAATATTCTCTGTCTTCTTATTAAGGCATCTTAGTAGTGCATCACCAACAGCCGCACTAGCTCAAAAATTATTGAACTAAATCTTCATGACCCACAATTTGGGTGACATAAAACCCAATTGACGTGATATCATGGTTGAAAAAATTGTTGCAAGGCCCGCTTTGTTTTAACACTTCTTGATGGAAGCTTACCCGATCTTCTTGGAATTTTTGATGCAAAATTTCAACTCAACAATTTTTTAACCCTGGTGTTTTTTTTTCTTCGTTTATTAAGCAATTTTATGCTCAACTTTCAGATGGGTTTTGGTTTTGGAGCTTTGAACATGGAATTGCACTCCTGATTGAGTAAAGAGAAAAGAATCTCGGACATCGTCTGACTTCTATGGTTTATTCCACTGAAATTGGGAAAATAAATTTTAGGTTTTGGTAGGGAGTCATTACCTAAAATACCTTCAGCTTTACTAGTTTCTCCATGCTCATGAAACGATTCCAAAATTGGGCGTTTACCAGCATTAATCTGCCTAACGTTAACCCTAGATTCATGCAACCTCGTTTCTACCTCTTGACATCTCACTGATACTACAAGCTAGAAAATTTTAAAACTAATTGTTGCATTAGCGCCAGCATCTGTGTGTGGCTCTGCTGCAATTGTGTGTTATTCTACTGTATCACTTCCATCAACTGGTTATGGAGCTCTTTCTCTAATTTTCAAGCATCCATTATAGATTGCTGCATCTCTATTAATTTTTACACCAGTCGTTGTTGTGCGCGTTTTACTTCTAGCCAATGTAAATCAATAATTGATAATGAATTGGCAAAGAAGACAGAAATTAGCTCAAGATCGAGCTCTTATACCAATTGTCATGAAGCTACATGACGGGGGAAGAATTAGAATTGAGACGGGAAAGAAAGATAGAAAGAATTGAAGATGAGAAGAGAATTAGAGTATAAGATGAGAAAGAATTAGAAGAATTTGGGAAGAGAAAGTTGAAATGAGAAAGGGAGAGAGATTAGGAAAAGATTAACATACCATTTCATTAATTTTCGGTAACTTGGCTACAACTCTAATCCTTTTTATACAAAGCTAATCTAACAATTATAATATCTCTAACTAATCCTAACAATCATAATATCTCTGACTAATCCTAATAATATCTCTAACTAACTATTATTTGTTCTATCAACCAATTAATTCTCCTAACTACATGTAACTATTATATTTGACAATTACATTTAACTATTCAATTACAAGTATAATACCAATCATGACAAAATTCAATCAATAATTCATAATGAGTGTATAAAAGCAACATACCCAGTGCCCTAAGGGCTCCCGTTTAAGCAGGGTCTGAGGGAGGCGGATGTATGCAGCCTTCCCCCTATAGGGTATTACCCCTGAAAAGAGGTTGTTTCCGAGTGCTCCCAACCTGAGGGCGAGAACTTCCCAGGAGGTCACGCATCCTAGTATTCCTCTCGCCCAAGCACGCTTAACTTTGGAGTTCTAATGGGATCCGGTGATGGCGTGTTGGTACCATCTTTGGTAACGAGTGTATAATATGATACTGCAAATTCATAAAACATTACTTTAATCATTGACTTCCTGTCACATAATTGTATCTAGTGCCTAATTTTTTAGGTTCCTGGCGTACATTTCATATGTGGGACTAAGACAACTATTCTAATTACATATGCATTTTGTAAATAAAAAAAAAGATGTTGTAGAAAGTTACTTTAAATGAGTTTTTATGACAAATGTTTAGAGACATACCTATATGAACGTTTTTCCGTCCCGTGCAGGTATGCACTTCTTCAAGTTGCACAATGTTTTCCTTTTCGAAAGGGATGTTGGTGCTTCCTTCCTCAGGAATTTGTTTAAACCGTACATGAATAGACACACTTGCACCTGAAGAATTGAGTACACTTCCCTTATTTGAGAAGTAGCCGCCCACTTATCCAGTTCCGCATTTTGAAGTATAACATTTATGTCATCATGCTGCGAAGACAAAAAAATAAGTTAAAAAAAACCTAAAAATTGCACAATAACATAAACTGAAGATTAAATTTATCTGATATAAACAACGAGAGCAAGATTAACTTATATTGACATGAAAAGATTTGCATATTATAATTTTGTAAATGTATATTAGTATTCATTATTCAATTTCTAATAGTTACTATTAATTCTAATATAGGCTAGCAAAAGTGTCACATGCTGCTCAGTTAAAATTGATAATTAAGTGAAAATTACAAAGTAAAGGTACAAAGATGTAGCATTACAAAGAAAAGTATCAATAATTAATTGAGTTTTTAAATCTTTTGATTAATATATCTCCTTTCTTTCCTAGCTTTTTTTTCTACTTAAAAATCATAATATTTCTTTTTTCCTACCAAATAGTTTTAATCATAACTTTGCTATTGATTTCATTCTTTTGTATGGAAGAATAATAGATAAAAATTTGTATCTTTAAGACTCATATTGAACTCGTGATGTTTGCTAGGATTTCTTGTGCTTGGGAGGTTCCATAGCCTTTCAAGTTTCTCCTTCTCAAGGTTTGAGAGACAAATTTAAGTATGGAAGAAAAAGAGGTAAATATTCATACCTTTCATACGTTTAAAACTGATATTAAACTCGTGATGTTTGATTAGATTTCTTATGCTTAGGGTGTTCTAGCATCTTTCAAGTTTCTCCATCTTGAGGTTTGAGAGACAGATGGACAAATTGCGGTATTTTCAGGTTTTTGTAAATAATAATTCTCATGGGTTCGAGAGATAAACTAATGAAATATGAAATTTGATATTCAATATGGTTCAAAGTTTTGTAAATATAATGATTAATGATTAAGTATTTAAATAAGATGAGATTAGTGATAAAATTTTTGATATATTTTATTTTAGGGTTATTTATGCCAAAGGTCGTTGTATTTTGCCTATTGTATCAATTTAATCCTTATACTTTTAATCGTGTCAATTTAGTCCTTTAGTCAAATTTAAGTTAAATTAATGACGTAATTTTGATTTGCAAAATTATGTTGTATGGAAGTAACTTATTATAAATTCATCTATTTACTAAATTTAACCCAACCTGCAACCGAATCATTAAAATTTCATTCAAAACTTAACATAATTTTTTTCTATAAGGACCAAATTGACACATTTTGAATTGAACAGGGACTAAACTGACACAATTAAAAGTAAAAGAACTAAATTGGTACAATTGACAAAGTACAGGGACTTTTAACATAAATAACCCTTTATTTTATTATGATTTATACTTTTTATTATTCGTATGTCATGTTTTTTTTTTAGGGCATAGTTTAATTTCTTTCATTAGCTTTTTTAAACAAAAAATTTCAATAATCTATTTCCAAATTTTGAGGTGGTGTTGTTTAGGGTATGGAAGAAGGAGAAGTAGAGAGGAAACTGTAAAATTACATATTAGTTAGGTTAGATAACCCCCTGAACTTTACAATTAAATATAACACACTTCCAACACTTTAATTTCATAAAAAAATAGCCCTCCTGAACTTGTCAATTAAATACAACACATCCTTTTGTACTTTCAATTTCATAAAGTAACCCTCTAAACTTTACAATTAAACACACATTCCCTGCACTTTTAATTTTATAAAATAGCCCCATAAACTTTTCAATTAAACACAACACAACTATATCCCTGCATAGTCAATTAAAAAAATAGTCTCTTAAACTTTGTTATTATACATAATTCACCCCTTGAATGTTATTATTAAACACAAGTTACCCCCTTAAAACTTGATTTGAATTTAATAACAAATTTTAGAGTTTTTTTTTGGTTTTTTTTTTTTTTGTATTAGATGAGAAAAATTGGGTTATATCAAATTTTTTATTTAATTTTTTTATAGAAGGGTTATGTTTAATTTAAGCATTCGCATTTATGCTAAATTTGATATTTTTAGTTGATTTGGGTTTAGTCATGTAAGTTATGGAGTTATTTTCTTTAATTTCAACGTGGATGAGGTGTGATGTGTCTTATATTTTGCATCTTTTATACCCCATCCTCATGTTATTTTTGGCTAATACATGTGTGATATAGTATAATCTTTGTATGCTTAGTGTCACGGGCCGCCTTTGGCTGACACTGTCCCCGGTGCTCAATAAGCAGACATATGCCATATGGGGTCTCCTAAGCCTGTCCGATACTAATGCGCATTGATTGTGTTCAGGTATGTTCGTGGTATGCCGTGTATTTCGTCTCTTGAAGGTGCATATTGCTACTTGTTGACCATAGGGGGTAGGCTGGCCCGGCCCTAGCCTCAGGGTCCGGGCGCCGCACGGGTGATCTGCGGTCGTCCCGTGACAAGTGGTATCAGAGCGAGGCTCAGGATATGCGAGTAAGCAGCTGTAGTGGGACCGAGCTTTGTCCGTGGTGGTGGACACTCCTAGGGAATGGGAGTTGCTCGTGTCCTTGGTGCGTTGAGCGGGTTTGTCCGTGTATGGACACTCCTTGTGTGATAGGGGCACTCTAACGAGGAACTTTCGGAGTGAAGTTGAGTGGCTCGCGGTTCCGGATGTGGCGGAAGGCGCACCGTGTTGGGCGCCGGTCAGGCGTGCTGACCGTATGGCTGGCTTATTGCGTGGAGATTGGGCCGATCCTTGGGGTGCAGTGCGAAGTTCACAAAGTGAAGAGTCAACAAGCATCGTGGAGCGAGACGTGTACGTGGTGCACTATGGTGCATGGAGCTGGCATGCTGCTTTTTGGGCACGCTGCTTATCATCAGGTGAGTGTCAATAGCATGTCAGGGGTGTCACGTTGGAGGGGATGATGATGTGGTCGTCCCGTGACCACTCAAGGCTGCTAGAGATGCAGGGATGCGATGATGGGCAGGCACCCGCAACGAGGACGTTTGCGGAATTAGGTGGGGGAGAATGTCACGGGCCGCCTTTGGCTGACACTGTCCCCGGTGCTCAATAAGCAGACATATGCCATATGGGGTCTCCTAAGCCTGTCCGATACTAATGCGCATTGATTGTGTTCAGGTATGTTCGTGGTATGCCGTGTATTTCGTCTCTTGAAGGTGCATATTGCTGCTTGTTGACCATAGGGGGTAGGCTGGCCCGGCCCTAGCCTCAGGGTCCGGGCGCCGCACGGGTGATCTGCGGTCATCCCGTGACATTAGGCTTGGTATGTGTTGAAGCAAGGCATCTTCAAAAGTAGTGAAGAATCAACTAAAATAGACAAATTTGAAGACTATGTTGAGAAACCCGACCACGTATGGAAAACGGACCAATTGGGCCAAGATTCGATCGAGAAAAGTCTCCCCTTGGGTGCACGAATCAATCGGTCAAGCTTAAAACAAGAAAAAGGTTAAAAGAAGAAAATTCATGACCAATAATATATGATCCCAATGGCAGTACCATAAGGAACATGTAGAACTCTTCGAGGCTTCATTTTGATATTTTGACCTATAACTCTTTACACATCAAGAGTTACGTGCGTTGTAAGTTAACTGCTCGAGCTGCGAAAATCGCAGTCAATCGATTGATCGTTTTTCCAATTGATCGGCCACCTATGCGATATGCCTAAGGCACGCCGCACCTACATAAAGAGCAGGAGGCCTAATTTTTCCTATCTTTTGCTCTCGATTCACTTCTCCTCCACCTCGAGCCACCAAGAGAGACCCCAATTTTTACAAAGCACAAATGGTCGGAGTACTCGGGAATGAAGCATGTCAAGTGAACACTAATCAAAGGAGTTCATCAATCCATGGTTTTCTTTTCCTTTCCCCCTTTTGATTTAGTGATTTGTAAAACTCTCATGAAGAAGTAAACTCATAGTTTAAGGGGTGAATCCTGAATTTATGTTTATTTTCGATAATGACTTTGTTATACTACTTTCGTACCCCTGAGAGAAGTTTTATATTTTGAGATTGGTTTTCTTTAGGGTAAAGTATAGAAAGACCCCCTAACTTTACAATTAAACACAAAACACCCCCTGAACTTTTAATTTTATAAAATAACTCCCTGAACTTTATAATTAAATACAACACACCTTCTGTACTTTTAATTTCATAAAATAACCTCTTGAACCCTATTTTTACACATAACACATCCCCTGAACTTTGCAATTAAACACAATACAGACTCTATACTTCAAATTTCAAAAAATAGCCCTTAAACTTTGTTATTTTACACAAATCAACCCCCAAACTTTATTACTAAATGCAACTCAACCCTTAGACATTAATAGATTTGAAATTATTAAATTTATGAAATTAAAACAAATAAAAGAAATTTATGAAAAGAAATTTATAAAAATTTTTAAAGAATATAATCATACTCTTTTGACTTGAAAAAATTAGATTAATAAATTCCAAATTAAAAAAATGTATCAAATTTAAATTTCAGGCATTTCCATCTTTTATAAAAAAAAATGCATTTTATATTTTTAGGCAAAAGATAGGAGCTTTATGTTTTAAGCAAAAGATAAGAAAATTTTTGAATATTTATAAAAAATAATTTCTTAATTAATTATAGTAATAATACTATAAACTTAAAAGATAATAAAATAATTTTTAAAATGTCCATAAAATATACTATAAAATCAAATATAGTAATTTTATTAAAATATAAATTTTAAAATTAGATTAATAAATTTAAAATTAAAAAAATAGTACAAAACTGAAAATTTGAAAATAAATTCTGAAAAAAAAATTTAAAAATTGAAAAATCAAAGTTAAAGATATTATTATATTTTTGAAACTTTTCCCAAAAAATTATTTTCTCATAATTTGTTTCAAAATTTTTAATGCTGTATTTTTTTAATTTCAAATTTGTCAATGTTTAGGAGGTATATTATATTTAGTAACAAAGTTCTGGGAGTGAATTGTATGTAATAACAAAGTTCAAGAGCTAAATTAAAAGTGGGGGGTGTATTGTGTTTAATTATAAAGTTAAGATGGGGACTATTCTATAAAATTGAAATTGCAGAGGATGTATTGTGTTTAATTATAAAGTTTAGGTTTTTTTTTTATATTTTGCCCTTTTCTTTATTATGTGCTTGTAGTCATGCTTTGATTTTTAATTTTACTCGTGTATTATCTTGTGCTTGTAGCCTATACTGTAGTATAACAGATTCTTCACGAGTGGTCAACTTTGAGGTTGTACCCAATCCTGAACACAGTCTTTTATACAAATTAATACTAAATTAGGAGTAACAAGGGAATTTATTAGTGCTATTGAGATAATTCATGTTACACCTATAGAGATATGAATTATACTCTCAGACTAATTCATTAACCTCAGCCCTAGCTTAAGTATTAATCCAAGTTTAACATAAATAGGTGAGATAAAGAAATTTAGTAGTACGATTGAGATAATCTATGCCACAACTAGAGTGATTAGATGAGTTATGCTTTTATACTAGTTTATTACCCCAAACACTAATTTAGTGTTAATCTATGTTTAGAGCTTGTAACCTAAACCTTTAAAGTCATTATTGTGACAGAAAATAATGAAAGGGTCCGAGTTAAGCTAATCCTAACTCCCTAAACTACCTTTGATCGATTGACAAACCTAATTACTATTTATTCCTTTAATTTAGCTAACAACTCTTATTCTTCAAAAAAAACCCAAATTTTAACTGCTCAATGACCATCGGATCCAACTTTATACTTATTCCCTTTGGATATGACACCCGTATATCCGTTGTGGCTGCAACTTGCTTGTGCGCTTGTAAGTACACGGTTTAACACTTTTAAAATTACATTAGGATGATTTATTTCTAATATCAAACTTTTAAAATTAATGCCATAATTTAACGCTTAATTAATTATAAATTGACTAATTATTATCTCACAAAAAATTAACAACCTCTGAAAATTTGGTATGAGATACACATCACTCCATGCACATTTAATTTTAAAAAAAATGACTTATTAAATTATGTTTTATTAAACCCAAATAATCTATACACATCGAATTTAATGCTTGAATTAAATATAACCCACATCTCTCCTATAATATGATATAAAAAACAACATCCACAAACTTTATTACTACATTCTATCAAGTATACGCAATGAATTTATGAAGTTATTAATATCTAAGGAGTAGGTAGTTGATGTACCTTATGTTTACATATTTTATTTTTCATTCCTGCAACATATTCGGCTTTTGCATGTGTATTTTATTATAATCTAGGTACATTTAGGCTTAGAGTGCGACGGAGCAAACAAAAGTTGAAAAAGCGATAGAATCAAGCGTAGTCGAGGCATATTTGAAGACTACTTTGAGAAACCTGACCATGTGTGCAAAAGAAGGACCAATCGGGTCGTAATTCAGTAATTCAAATAGATCTCGTAGAGTTTCGAGTACTAACAATCAATCGGCACGAAGTACCGATTGGTCAGTAGCCCACAGTTGGACAGAGTTCACTGTGGGGCTGCTGATCAATTGTGAAACAGGGTCGATCAATCGGCTAGCTACAAAGAGCCAATCGATCTATCGATCCCTTTGCAGCGTGACCTAGGCCATGTTGCGAGTATAAATACAGAGGGGCAGACCTAATTTTATCATCTTTTACGTATGTTTTCTCTACTCCTCTACTTCCCGAAGCCACTACGAGATCCAAGAGGTTCTCAAACAGCAAAGTGCAGGTGGTCAGAGTGCTGGGGGAAACAAAGAAAGGATTAGCATCAACGTCAATTGAGGGAATCTTCGGTTTCAAGTTTTATTCATTGTTTTCTCTAATTTAGCTTTTATGATGTATAAAATTCCCATTGAGGAGTAGAACCTTTTAGTTTAGAGATGAAAGACGGGTAGCTGTACGTATTTCAAATTTAGATTATGCTTTTGACAATGATTTTATTATGTTATTTACGCACTGTTTGTAATGCTAGCCCGGTATTTCAAAATATTAGTCTGGTATCCTATATGTCTATAATACTAGCCCAGCTATTACCCCCCCCCCCCCCCCCCCCCCCGCGCTTGGTAATGGGACTTAGCTATTACCGCCTGGTAATGGGACTTAGATATTACCGCTTGGGAATGGGACTTAGATATTACCGCCTGGGAATGGGACTTAGATATTACTGCCTGGGAATGGGATTTAGTTATTACTGCCTGGTAATGGGTTTTAACTTACTACTAACTCCCGCCTGGTAATGGGTTTTACGATGACAGCGAGCACTGACCAGTAATTACTAACTAGCGAGTACCGACTAGCCATTGCCAACCAGCAAGTACCGACCAGCCATTACCGACCTAGAATTCTATATAGACGGAAAGAGAGGGGGGGGGGGGGGGGGGGGGGTTTCATTTCACAGGCCCTTTAGCCCAAGAGAACTACTCCCTCTTTAATACTCTTACTCTCTACCACCCTCTCTCCTTTCCAAGGCAAGGCTTGTCTACGGTAGGCCTCCCCATGCCTCAACCTCCCATTATCTTTTTGGATCTTCTCTTTGGAGCAATAACTACTCTAACCTTCTACTCTTCTCGGGATAAGTCTTTTACATATTTGATACGTATTTATTACTTGCTTCTATTATTATTCTATTAGATAAATACTAACTTGAGCGTCGGAGGGGGGACCCCGCGGCCTCTTTAACCATTTGTTTATATCTTGCAGGAAATATCAAGTTGGGTGTGTAGCTTGAGCTTAAGTGCAGCTCGTCCTTACGAACCCCACCTCATACCGGACTCCCATACAGCAAATAAGCTCACTGACCAAATTCATCGAAAACCCGCACCTCTGTGGGGAATTATTCATTGTTGTTTGCTTTTCTTTGTGTGTGCTTGTAGTCATGTTAATTTGTTTGCAAAAGTACATGTATAAATGGTTTATGCATGTTGTTTCCTGATCAAAACTCTGATATTTGCCTAAATAAATCTAACACAAGCCCACTTGCTCAATCTCCTAAAAGAAAACACCCTAAAAGGGATCATGCCCATACTTAGCACTAAAGTTTAGGTCACATTAATTCGAATAGGATCCAAAAACTAGTGAAAGATTGACTGATAAAGGCTTTAGACTTGAAGTCATTACCAGTCTGCGAATCCTGTATAGAAGGAATGACCACCAAGTCAGTCTTAGAGAGTAAAGGCAACGAGGTTGATGACTCGTTTAAGCTAGTTCACACATATATATGTGGACCAATGAATGTTCAAGTAAGGGAGGGGGGGGGGGGGGGGGTATGAGTACTTCATCACATTTACTGATGATTACTTAAGGTATAGATATGTTTACCTAATGAGATAATAGTCAGACTCTTTTGAAAAGTTCAAAGAGTACAAATCTGAAGTTAAAAAGCAATTAGGTAAACAAGTTAAGTCACTTCGATCAAAATGAGGTGGTGAATATCATTCAGGAGAGTTTCTAGATTTCCTAATTGCAAATGGGATAAGATCTCAGCTTTCTACTCCGAGTAAACCGTAGTAGAATAGTGTTGTAGAAAGAAGGAATAGGACACTGTTAGAGATAGTAAGGTCCATGGTGGGTCATGTTACTTTACCAATATCTTTTTGTGGTTATCCCAAAGGAACAAGGGTGGTCTTATCTACTGTCCTTTTGACTAAAAGGTTTTTGTAAGTGCAAATGTGAAAATTTTAAGTAGACTATAAAAGCAAAAGTACAGTAGTGTTAGAAGAGTTAAAAGAAAATGATGCTAATTTTGAACAACTAGACCCAACTCGGGATATAGTGGATGCATTAGATGCACCTACTGTTAGGGTTGAGAATGTTCTAAGTACACAAGCGCCTAGGTATTGTGGGAGGATTGTCAGGGCACCTGACAAGTTCATGGCAGAAGCCTTAATGATTAACCGTGACATTGAATCTGATCCTCTCATCTACAATGAGACAATCAAAGACAAGGATGCTGACCAATGGGTCTTACCAATGAAATCTGAGATAGGATATATGTATTCTAATTAGGTGTGGGATCTTGTAGGGGCACCTATTGGCTTTAAGCCCATTGGTTGTAAATGGGTCTACAAGAGGAAAAGATGAGTACATGAATATAGAGACCTTGAAGGCAAGGCTGGTTGCTCAGGGTTTTACCCAAAAGGAAGAAATTCATTATGATGAGACCTTCTCAACAGTAGCCATGATAAATTTTATCATGAGATGGTAATTAATTTAACCCATTTGGAGCTAGATTTAAATTGTTCCCGAGGTCCTTGCGCAAGCCTCTATATTTATTGCCAATGAAAAAATATTCAAGAATTCATGAGATGAATAAATTTAATTTTGCCAAACATTATTAATGAGATGAATAAAAGTTAAAAATTATAAAATAAAATAATTTTGAAAACTAAAATTCATAAGATGAATTTTTACATGTGAGAAATAAAGCAAAAAAAAAAAAAAAGAAGGGAAAATTGCATAATTCAGGGTTGCTATCCGCGTGCTTCGTAATGGACGAACCATCGTGCACTGGGAATGTCCCCTGTTGCGATTTGTGCCAGCTAGAGTGGGCGAATCAAGTTATGACATGCTGCATGTGGTATGTGGTCAAAGCTCGCGATTTGAACTGCTTGCGAAACGATGTGTTTTACCTTATTTTGCAATGAAACGACACGTTTTGTATTAAACCTGCAAATACCACATCGATTTACCAACTTATTTTTACTCCAGTATACTACTATAATTAGAGGTACCTATTTCAAGGATTTGACATCAGTTCTAAACTAAAAGTTTCTAAAAGTGTTGACTTTCAAAGACCCAATGGGAGAGAAAAAATTTCTTGAGAAAAATTTCTTTCCTTAATTTTAATATTTTTCGAAGCCCACTCTCCGGGCGGTTCGAGGTCATTGTGTAGAAGATAGCTGGGTCTCGATTTCCTCCTTTCTCTCGGGCTTCTACGAGATAATTATTATTCATTTTGGTATTCTTATTTTGGAGCAATTTTGGGTATGTTCTTCTTTTCTTCTTGTTTAAGTTTTTGCTTTCTATTTATTTACAGTTTTTCTTATTATGCCTATTTTACGTTCATGTTATTGTTATGAACGTATTAGAGTAGAGGCCTGTAGATTTAAATTAGAAATTTAAATCTAAGATTTAAAATTAGGAATTTAAATCTAAGATTTAAAATTAGGAATTTAAATCTAAGATTTAAAATTAGGAATTTTAAATCAATCCTAGGTTTAAAATGAAGAATTTTAAACCCTTTCACTGGGTTAATTTACTTAAATTCGAAATTTTTTTTGAAATTCATCCTAGCCACTGTTATTAAAGCAAAGGGATCTATAGAGATAACCCTATTCCTGGGAGCTCTCGCATGTGAGGTCTCACAAATCATGACTCTCCGCCGGGCGGCTTAGGTAGTGAGAAGAGTCTCTTACGCTGAGTGCTCTGATAGGTGCTTTTTGTTGTGTCCATAGTTGGAGAACTGTGAACCAAACAATTTGTATCAAAGTTAGGTTAATTAGTAGCTAGGTTAATTAATCCCAATAGAAGCAACATCTTATAAGCAAATTGTCCCACTCTTTGGAGCACTCGAAATGGTTTATAGAACTTATAGGAAAGCTTTAGGTTCCTCCTTACTACTAAAAAGACCTATTTGTAGGACTGTGGCTTCAAGTAAACCCAATCTCCAACATATAAAGTTCTCTCCATCCTCTTCCTGTTTGCGAAGTACTTCATTCGAGCCTAAGCTTGACTCAAGTTGAGCCTTAATTGCTGTAACATAAGCTGTCTCTTAGTGATCCATTCTCCTACTAATGCTGTAGTAGGGGTTAGACTAAGAATGTACTCCAAATCAGGCTGGGGAGGAGCATAGCCATAGAGAGCTTGAAATGGAGAGAGTTATAAGCTATTATGGTAGTTGGTATTGTACCAAAACTCAGCAAGTGTAAGCTATTTATGCCATTTTCTAGGTTTTTGTATACAAAAGCATCGAAGATATGTTTCAAGGCATTGGTTTACCCTCTCAGATTGCCCATCTAATTAGGGATGGTAGGAGGAACTGACATGGAGTGAAGTACTAAGCCAACTAAAGAGTTTTTGCAAGAAATTACTCAGGAAGATCTTGTCCCTGTTAATAAAAATGCTAATGGGTAAACCATGTAGCATATTGATGTGGTCCATGAAGGGCTTAGGCACATGAGATGAAGTGAATGGGTGGAATAGAGAGACAAAGTGAGCATACTTTGTCAATCTATCCACCACAACTAATATGGTGTCTTGTTCCTCAGAAACAGGCAAACCTTTTACAAAGTCCATAGCTATATGTGACCAACACTGAGTTGGAATTTCTAAGTGCTGCAGTAGTGTGTTATAGCTTACTTCTCTGGCAAATATCGCATTCTTGAACAACTTTTTTCACATCAGCTTTCAACTGAGGTCAATGAAACAGCCTCTTAAGCCTCTGATAGGTAGCTTTCACACCAGAATGGCCACCTTTGGGGGATGAATGTAAGGATTGAATCTATTGTTGCCTAAGATTATGCCCTTGGCCGACAACTAGCCTCCCATGATACATAAGGACTCCATTCTTGACTATATAATCTGGCTGGCTGTCAGGTGTAATTAGAAGTTTAGGTAACAAGTCTGTACAATGCTCATCTACCTCATAGCTTTGTATAACCTCCTCCATCCATGTGGGGTGAAGCATAGAAGTGGTGACAGCAAGACAAGTTGGTTCACTTCTTCGAGATAATGCATCTGCAACAATATTTTATTCCCCTTCTTGTAAGAGATAGAGTAGTCCAAACCTAGAATTTTGGACATCCCTTTCTTTTGGACACCGGTTGTTATTCTTTATTCCAAGAGGTATTTCAAAGATTGATGTTAGTTTTTATTACAAAAGGTCCAACTTCTAAGTAATATCTCCATTTTGAAACAGTAACAAGAATTGCTAAGAACTATTTCTCATAAGTAGAGAGTTTAATGTTTCTAGGCCCAAGGGCCATGCTCAGAAAGGCTATGGGTCTGTTCTCCTGCATTAGAACAACCCCCATACCTCTTTTGGTAAAATCTGGTAAGGCTAACACTGGGGCACTTGACATAGACATTTTCAGTTGATGGAAGGCTGAATCAGCCTCAACAGTCCACTTAAACCTACTTTTCTTTAACTGATCAGTGAGTGGTTTTGCTATTGAGCCATAATTTTTCACAAATTTTCGATAGTAGCCAGTAAGACCTAGGAAGGACTTCCACTCCCTGATATTTTTAGGTGTTGGCCATGATGTCATAGCCTTAACCTTAGATGAATCAATTGTAACTCCCCGATTTGAGATAATGTGGCCCAAATATTCTATTTGGGTTTTGGCAAAGCCATTTGGTCTTTTTGTCATATAGTTGGTGTTTCTTTAGTGTATGGAGGACGGTTTTGAGGTGTAGTAAGCGAGATTCAAGGGATTGGTTGTACACAAGTATGTTATCAAAAAATACTAACACATACTTGCGTAGGGATGGGGAAAATACCTCATTCATTAAGGATTGAAATGTAGTAGCGGCATTTGTAAGCCCAAATGGCACAACCTTAAATTCAAAATGGCTATGGTGGGTTCTAAAGGCTGTTTTATGGATGTCTGGCTCATAGCCTTTAACTTGGAAATAGCCAGCCTTCAGATCTAGCCTAGAAAAGATGGAGGCTCCTTAAGTTCATCCAACAAGTCATCAGTACGAGGAATAGGAAATCTGTTTTTGATGGTAAGATCATTTAACTATCTATAATCTACACAAAAATGCATGGTTCCATCTTTTTTCTTGACTAATAACACAGGGAAAGCAGATGGTGAACAACCAGGTTGTATATTGGAGGATTGAAGCATTTCTTTGACCTATTTTTCGATCTCATTCTTTTGTAGAAATGGTTATTTGTATGGCCTTATATTGACTAGTTTAGTATCACTTCTGAGGGGTATATGGTGGTCATGAGACCTAGGAGGGGGTAAGGATTTAGGTTCAAGGAACACAACATCAAACTCATTAAGGGGTAAAAAAACTATAAAGGGTAAAGAGTTGGGATATACCTGAGGCCCCTCCTGTCCTTGTACAAGCATTAACGTGGCTACAAAGTACTCCTCCTTTTTGTTGTATAGCCCTTGTAGCTTCTGACCAGAGATGAGCTTAAGAGAACCAGCGTTATTGATTCCCTTGAGCACCACTATCTTTCCTTCCTTACTGAAGCTAACTTGTGGCTGGTTGAAGTCCAAGGATATTGGACCATTATGCTTCATCCAATCAACCCCTAGCAATATATCACAGCCCCCAATCTTCATCAATCTGATATGATAGGAGAATGTGTGGGTTTGCATTTGCCACTTGGCCACGCATTGTTGTTCACTGACCATGGACTGATCATTAGCCACTGTAATACCCAGAGGAGAAGTGTCTTCCAGCGTAAACCCTGCTTCTTTTGCCAGTCTTGGATCAAGGAAGCTTTGTTTGCTTCCACTGTCTATCAATATAATAATGGATCTATTGTGCAAATGACCAAGAATCTTAGGAGTATTGTTGAGGCATTGCCTGTCAAAGCATGGACATACACCGCTTCAGCCTCCTCATCACATGCATTAATAATTTCTTCTTCTGCCACTGACTGCTTATTTTCAGGCTCTGTAACTGGATCAGTATCATGAAGCTCAATAGCCTCTAAGCTATGTAGAGTCTGATTTTCACATTTATGCCCTGAATAATACGTCTTATTGTATTTATAGCAAAGCCTAGGATTTCACTGGGAAGGATATCTGGTCTAGTTTGGGTTATTTCTTTGGCAATAATGCTGGTTTTTGGGAAGGGTGATGATGTTATTAGGGTTGGAAGAAAGAGAAAATAATACGGTAAATATTGTGGGGTCGCTTTATAATCGAAAAGGGAAGCTACTTGTTTAGTAACAAGGAAAAAGATAACATTCTATTAGCATTACAAGTGGTGGGAAATTACCATGGTATGTGCAATCTTCATGTATGTTAACTACGGATCATATAAATATACTTTAAAACTAAAAAATATGTCTTCCATAGACCTTCACTATGTACGACACCCAAAATGTGGCTATTGTTAAATCCCGAGTATTCGAAAACAGAGAAACTGGACACATGGTAAACCTACTACAAATATTATGTAACTCAAACTTTAATAAATGTGTTTGTTAAACTCATCGTATGATATATGAAATAGTTGGGATTCTGAAACTAAACAAGCACAAAGGAGAATAAGATAAATACAAGAATGAGATTTAGGAGTAATTCACTCAAAAATATACTTTCAAGCTAGGCGCATTAGGCTTGCTCAATATTCTTGGTGGCCAAATATAATATACAAGGAAGGCATAGATATGGAAGGAGTGGGTAGTTACCTAGTCAAAGACCATATCTCGAGCTGAAGCTTGCAGCCTTGAGTTCAAATTAGAGTAATGACAAAGCTTGATACCTTGAGCTCGAACTAGGTTAAGAATAAATAATTAGAGGTTGAGCTTGTAGCCTTAAGCTTAGCCAAGAAGGAAGTCTCATTGATTTGTCGCAACGACTAAAACTATAATGGTTGTAAAATAAGAGTTTGGGTCAGAAAAAGTGCACACCACACTGCGGCATGTCGACTGGACAGGGTTGGCGTTACGGGATGAAGTGAGGTGTGTGCGCCACATGTGGCCTAGCAAACCACTCTAGGCCTACAAGACTTTACTAAGTCAAAGCAGAGGAGAATATATAAAGTGGCTTTCTCACCTTTGAAATTTCTATGTGGCATTGAAGAGTTTGTATAAGTTGAAAAATTGAAACACCAACCCCCAAAGTCAATAGTCTGATGATATGAAGAATGGGGACTATAACTAGTTGGACAGGCAGGTTTTGAGTATTATTTCGCTTAATCTATCTTGGACTATGCCATGTAACATTGTAAGTGAGGAGAGAACGATGGGTTTGATGATAATTTTGTCAGGCACGCATGAAAAACTGTCAATGAACTACAATGTACATCTAATTAAAAAAGTTGTTCAATTTGAGGATGATGGAAGGTAATTCTATTACACAACACAAATTCTTTTTAGTACGATCATAAATTAGTTGATTTCGATGGAGATAAATTTTGATAATGAAATCCGAGCACACTAATATTGTTAGCGTATGCCTAATACTGGGGAAGCCATGAAGATGACAATTAGTAATTCTATTGGAAATGAAATTTTGGAATTCGATGACATTAGTGATTTAATTTTGACCATGAAGGGACCCGTTATCCAAAATATCATGAAAATGCATGACAAAAATATCATCTTTCAGTAAATAATTTGCTTAGTGACACCCACATGGACTAACCTATCCACGTGGATGCCACTTCAATTTTAAAAATTTTTTTTTTTTCGGTAGTGTAAGTTGCCGCCTTAGGCGTTGATTTATTGGGTGGCCTGCCACAAAACAAGCTTTAGGAGTGAACAGTTCACGCAGTGCATGCATGTATGTGTGTATATATATAGAGAGTGGCTAGAATGAGAATAGAAGTTTGTGAGAGTATGAGAAAATTAAATATACACCATCGGATCTTAAGTAAGATTGATCAAATGTTCTAACAGGCACATCGTATTCGGAGCCCTATCACCACCTAACGGTCACTGCAGCTGCCGCCACTCCTCTCCACCACCCCCGCCACCACCACCCATCTCTCTCTCTCTCTACATTCCATCTTAGATCCCTACGGTCACGACCATCGCCACCCTCCTCCACGGCCACCTCCACCACCCGCCGCTATCGCCACTCATCTCCCCCACCCCCACCCCACCCCCACCACCGCCTCCCTTCTCTCTCTCTCCATCCCATCTCAAATCCCAACGGTCACCACCACTGCCTCCCGCCGCCGCCACCTGCCACCACCCCCGCGATGGGAGGCAGTGGGGGTGACTGTTGGGAATTGAGATGGGATGTGAAAAGAGAGATGGGCGTTCATGGCGGTGGTGGCGGAAACGAGTGGCGAAGGCTGCGGCGGGTGGCATCGATGGTGGAGATAAGTGACGATGGCGGCGGTGGCGGCGGCGGCGGCGGCGGAGACTATGGGATCTGAGATGGGATGGAGAGAGAAAGAGAGATGGGTGGCAGTAGAAGGGGTGGCGGACAGGAGTGGCATCGGTGGCGGTGACCGTTGGGTGGTGGTAGGGCTCCGTACACGATGCGCCTCTTAGAACCTTTGATCAATCTTATTTAAGATCCAACGTTGTAGATTTAATTTTCCCACATTATTACAAAACTTCCATTCTCATTGCAGCTGCTCTACATATATATGTAAGTATAAGAAAATTCTTGATGCTTATTCACTTGGAATGTCAACATATACTTATATGAGTCCTTCTCATCACCATAATAGATGAATTTATATGATAGAAGATTATATCTATAATTTTTTTGAAAGTTCTCTTTTTGATTTGGCAATAACAATAAGTAGGCTTCAGAATTATTTTCATTTTCTTTTTTGTAATGAATTAATTGGTTGTTTTCATATGAGTATCTTTTGTTTAAATTTTTTATTTTCACTCCTACCTTTACGATGTTGTGTGACTCTATTTCGCCATTTTTGTACTACTAATTGAGCCCATTTTATTGGAGATAAATTGTATTGATAAGGACTTTTTAGCTAATTTTTCCATTGATTCATTCCAAAATTTTAAAATTTATTAGGCCTTAATTTGGAATGAATTATTCCTGATGTTCCAAAATATTCTTTTATTTCATTCTTTAGAGTGCGATGAAAGAAATAATGGATTAGTCCTTATACTGTTTATACTGTAGATATTAATTTTTTTTCCAAAAAAGAATTAAAAAAGACTCATGGTAACCATTTGAGTTGACGAAATTAGTAATATTATTTGTGAACGTATTGAACAATATAATATTGAAGTAAAGATTGTAAATACTGGTATCGTACTTCAAGTAGGTGACGGCATTGCTCGCATTCAAGGTCTTGATGAAGTAATGGCTGGTGAATTAGTAGAATTCGAAGAGGGGCCAATAGGCATTGCTCTGAATTTGGAATCAAATAATGTTGGTTTTGTACTAATGGGTGACGGTTTGATGATACAAGAAGGAAGTTCTATAAAAGTAACAGGAAGAGTTGCTCAAATACCAGTGAGTGAGACTTATTTGGGTCGTTTTATAAATGCCCTAGCTAAACCTATTGATGGTAGAGGTGAAATTTCAGTGTCAGAATCTCGGTTAATTGAATCTCCCGCTCTGGATATTATTTCAAGACGTTCCGTATATGAACCTCTGCAAACGGGGCTTGTTGTTATTGATTCAATGATCCCTATGGGACATGGTCAATGAGAATTAATTATTGGAGACAGAAAGACGGGTAAAGCAGCATTAGCCACGGATACAATTTTCAATCAACAAGGACAAAATGTAATATATGTTTATGTAGCTATTGGTTAAAAAGTATCTTCGATGGCGCAGGTAGTGACTATGTTCCGGAAAAAGGGGGGGGGGGGGGGTGATGGAATACACTATTGTGGTAGCCGAACATCAAATTTGAATTCTTTATTTCCAGAACAAAGGCAACTTGGTTCAGAAAATCTAGAAGAAAATTTCAAATTGTTTTTTAACGCTACTCCTATTGCTTAAACAACTCGTAAAAAATCAATTGGAATAAAAGAAATAAGTAAAAAAGTATCTCGATGGTCATACAAATTAATCAATGATTTAGAACAACAAGAAAGAGAAAAAGAGGAAGACGTAGCATTACTAGATCATCAAATTCGTTCAAGGGAAGCCAAACGTGTAGTAATTTTTACTGATACCAAATAGAATACCTATACTTATCCTAATACCACTTATACGAATAATCTTGATCAAACAGAGGAAGTAGCTTTGATATGTTATTCACAACAATCCAATTTTCTTCGCGACATAATCAAAGGTTCCATGCGTTTTCAACGATGTAAAATAGTTATTTGGGAACTGTTTCACTCAAATGTGCATTTCCCACTTTTTTTAGACATAATAGGCAAATCTTATTTTTTTACTATTGATATTTACAGACTAATAAAACAAATTTTTAGAAATTGGATGGGTAAAAATACAGAATTTCAAAATTTTGCTTATACGGAAGAAGAGCAAAGAGAGGGGGATAAAAAAGAGGAGTATGAAAGAGAAGAGGCCAAAAGAAAAGAAAAAGCACGAATAGAAATAGCGGAAGCTTGAGATACTGTTCTATTTGCTCAAGTAATAAGAGGTTTTATATTAGTAACCCAGCCGATTCTTAGAAAATATATTCTATTACCTTTATTGCTAATAGCTAAAAATATCAGCTGTCTATTACTCTTCCAAATTCCCAAATGGTCTGAGGATTTAAAAGAGTGGAATAGAGAAATGCGTGTTAAATGCATGTATAATGGTGTTCAATTACCGGAAAGGAATTTCCTAAAAACTGGTTAACAGACAGTATTCAGATAAAGATACTATTTTCTTTCTGTCTGAAACCTTAGCACAAATCTAGTGTACAACCTTCTACGATAAAAGAGAAAGAACAAAACCAAAAAAAATAATTTTGTTTTTTAACAGTTTGGGGAATGGAAACTTACAAAAAAATTCCTTTTTTGAGCCTATTTTTAAAGAACTTGACAAAAACTTTCTAAAATTTTGAAAGAAGTGTTTTATAGTTCTAAGACTTTTCAAAGAAAGAACAAAATTGTTTCTGAAGATCCCAAATAAAACCAAAAAATGGATTATCAAAAGTCTTCGATTTATAAAAAAATTAAAAAAAAAAACTTTCAAAAGTAAATCCAATTCTAGTATTTGGATTGCAAGAAGAATAGAGTGGAAGTGGAATAAAAAAAGGAAAAAAATTCTAGAATCAATAATTAGATAATTCTTTGTTGGTTTTTAATAAAAATTTCTATTTACTCTTCCTTTTAAAATAATAATAATTAAATAAAAAAAATAAAAAAAGGAGAAGAAAAATGTCGTTGGAATGCCAGGTTTAATGCTGGCCCATTAACTACACAAATAGTGCTGGCCCGTTAAATTGGCAACGGCATTTTGACCCTTTAATGACAATGGGCAAATATTAATATTATTATTATTTTATTTTTACCCTATAAATAGGGACTAGAATGTGGTGTTTTCAAGACACAAATAAACATAGGCATTCATCTTCTCCTATAATTCCCTTCTTTATAATATTTGAGTTAAGAGTGTTTGGTAGTATAGTTTTGGCCTCTTAGATCAGTGCAGGGTCTACGAGCGTTAGCGATAGCTGAGCGTTGTATCCTGTGGACGGCGTGCTGTTTACCTACTGCATCGGGCTTATCCGTAGGAGCGTGGAAACCGTCTTAAAGAAAGCATGATCCGTGCCTCGCTCAGCTCTACTTCATCGGTAACTCTTCATTTCTACGCAATTGAGGTAATAATCTTATTTATATTCTCCAACAGTTTTAAGACGGTTTCATGGATTCCACTATAGCCAATACTACCTCTACTACACCTATTTCCAATGATCTTAACAAGCCTTTCCGTTTTTCCGGCGAGCATTTCAAACGTTTAGCAAAAAAGGTCTTATTTTATTTAAAACTCATGAAGGTAGTATGGATGCTCAATAACGAGGACCCTAATGAGAAAGATGTCACTAAAATGAGTGATGAGGAGAAAAAGAAATATGCTACCTTAGTTGAAAAATGGCAAAATGATGAAGAAGATTGCAAAAATTATATTTTCAATTGCCTTTCCGATGATCTTTATGATTATTACTCTCTTAACTATGAAAGTGCAAATGAAATTTGGACGGCGCTACAAGAAAAATATGATACTGAACAAGCTGGGGTGAAAAAGTATGCTTGTAGCAAATTTTTCCGTTTTCAAATGGTAGAGGATAAGTCGGTCCAAATACAAACACGAAAACTCCTCAATCTTGTTAATGACATCAAAACTGAGGGCGTAAAAATAGTCGAGCAAATGCAAGTAGCTGCTATAATAGATAAATTTCCCAAGTCTTGGAAAGAATTCCAGAAGAGGCTTCGTCACAAGCAAAAGGAGCTAACAACCGAGAGCCTCATGGTGCGACTACAATGTGAAGAAGCGAGAAAACAAGACAACAATGAGATAACTAATGGAAACCGCAATAAGGTAAATTTTATTTCTGCCTATGAAAACACTCCTAAGGGTCAAAATAACAAGTCCAATGCCTATCTAAAACCTAAGGGGAATGGAATGAAATATAATGGACCTCGTAAAAATGGTCCTAAAAATAGTTCTAAATTCGGTCAAAAATATAAAAAATAAGGCAACCCACCTAATGGTCAAGGGCATCATAAACGTACTAATGTTGCTTGTTTCAATTGTGGAAAAATGGGTCATTTTGCCAGAGATTGTCGTTATAGGAAAAATGGACCCACACCGCAAGCCAATGTGACCGAGGAGCCACTTGTGGCTATGTTAACAGAAATTAATTTGTTAGAGAATTACGATGGATGGTGGGTTGACATGGGTGCCTCTAGACATGTTTGTCATGACCGAAATTTGTTTAAGACCTATTCCCGGTAGAGGTTGAGAAAAAAGTGTTACTTGGTGATTCTTACACGACTAAAGTTTTAGACATTGGTGAAATTGAAATTAAATTTACTTCTGGTCGTGTTTTAACTCTTAAGGATGTGTTACATATCCCTGAAATCTGCAAAAATCTAATGTCTGGATATTTGCTAAATAAAGCGGGTTTTAAGCAAACTATTGAATCTAACGAATATGTGATCACCAAAAATAATGTCTTTGTTGGGAAAGGGTTTGCATGTGATGGTATGTTCAAGTTAAACATTGAAATGAATAAAGATAACTCAGTTTCCGTTTACATTGTTTCATGTGCGAACGTTTGGCATGCACGTCTTTGTCATGTTAATAGTAAGTATATGAACTCTATGTGCTTTCTTGGTTTAATTCCTAAACTTAGTAATAAGTTTGAAAAATGTGAAAATTGTAGTCTAACCAAGATTAGTAAAAGCCCTCACAAGTCGGTTCATAAAAGTACCGAATTATTAGAACTCATTCATTCTGATATATGTGAATTTGAAGAAATTTTAACCCGTGGTGATAAAAGATACTTTATAACATTTATTGATGATTTTTGTAGGTACACCTATGTCTACTTAATTAAAAATAAAAGTGAAGCATTCGAAAAATTGAAAATTTTTGTGAGAGAAGTGGAGAATCGCTTTAATAAAAAGATTAAAAGTTTCAGAACTGATAGAGGTAGGGAATATGAGACTTTAGGGCTAATAGATTTTATTCGTTCGGAAGGGATAGTACATGAAGTTACTCCCGGTTACTCCCCTCCCTCAAATGGGGTGGCAGAATGTAAAAATTGGACACTAATTGGCTATACTAATGCTATGATGGTTAGCGCTAGTGCACCTAAGAACTTATGGGGGGAGGCTAAACTCACTGCCAATTATGTTTTTAACAGAGTACCTCGGAAAAAAAAGTACTCCAAACACCTTATGAATTATGGAGAGGGAGACGACCTAACTTGAATTACTTAAAGGTTTGGGATTGTTTAGCCTTTGCTTGAAAAACAGACCCAAAAATTCCCAAATTAGGGGAAAGAGCTATTAGGTGTGTCTTTATAGGATATGCCTTTCATAGTAAAGCATATAGATTCTTGAATCTAGAGGATAATATAGTTATAGAGACAATGGATGCTATATTTCATGAAGACAAGTTTCCGTTTAAAATAAAACTTGATGGGCATATTGAAAATCCCTCAGAGATTGAACCTGACAATACATTTCCAATAGATTCTTCAACCTTAGAACCTAGAAGAAGTAAGAGATCAAGGATTCAAAAGGATTTTGGCCCCGATTATTTAGTTTATAATATACAAGAATATCCTCTTGTATTGAAGATGTAATATGTTTAGTCGAGGATGAACTTAAGTCCATACAGGAAGCTCTCACCTCACCTGATTGTGAATTTTGGAGAGAAGCGATTAACGATGAAATGGACTCTTTACGTGCTAATAAAACATGGAAGTTAGTAGATCTACCTGAAGGTTGTAGAACTATAGGGTGTAAGTGGGTTCTTAGAAGAAAACGTAGGCCTGATAGTTCTATAGATAAGTTTAAAACTAGGTTGGTAGCAAAAGGCTTTACACAAAAGGAGGATATTGAGTTCTTCGATTCATACTCACCCGTAGCTAAAGTCCCTTCTATTCGGGTGCTAGTTGCCATAGTCGTTGTACACAATTTAGAAATACATCAAATGGATGTAAAAACGGCATTTTTACATGGAGACTTAGTTGAAGAAATTTACATGGACCAACCTGAAGGATTTGTAGAACTGGATAGTGAACATAAAGTGTGTAAATTAACAAAGTTTCTATATGGGCTTAAACAAGCCCCTAAACAATGGCATGAAAAGTTCAATACTTGTCTTGTAGATAATGGGTTTAAAATAAATGAGAGTGACAAATGTATATATTATAAGTCTATTGGCATCTCTCATGTGATGATCAGCTTGTATGTGGATGACTTGTTAATTTTCGGCACTAATCTAAATGTCATAAATTCTACAAAGACTATGCTCAAAAGAAATTTTGACATGAAAGATATGGGTGTGGCTAACGTTATCCTTGGTATGAAATTAAATAGATTTAGCAATGGCATCTTACTTGATCAATCTCATTATGTAGAAAAGATCCTGAGAAAATTCAAATATTATGATTGTAAGCCTGCTAGCACACTATTAGACCCAAATGTTAACTTGGTACCCACTGAAAAGAATGAGGATGCCATTAATCAAAGTGAATATGCTAAAATTATTGGTAGTCTCAGATATGCTGCTGATACATCACGTCCTGATATTGCTTATGTAGTTGGTGTTTTGAGCAGGTCCACACATAAACCTTCTTTCCGTCATTGGACTGCTATTAATCATCTAATGAGATATCTAAAAAGGATTATGAATTATGCTTTATGTTATAACAGATTTCCAGCTGTTGTTGAAGGTTTTTGTGATGCAGATTGGAATTCTCACACTGGAGACGCTGTGTCTACTAGTGGGTATGCGTTCACCTTCGGTGGTGGTGCAATATGTTGGAAATCAAAGAAACAAACAATTATAGCAAAATTGCCAATGGAGGCAGAGCTTATTGCTCTATCTATAGCATGTGATGAGGCAAACTGGTTGAGAAACTTATTGTATGATATCCCTATGTGGGAGAAACCAGTGCCATCTATATTATTGCACTATGACAGCACTACGGCAATTGGACGTGTGCATAATAAATACTACAATGGAAAATCCAGGTCTGTGAGAAGAAAACATAGTATAGTAAGAGAACATCTTACTAATGGCGCCATGAATATTGTTCATGTGAGGTCGCACGATAATATTGTTGACCCGTTAACAAAAGCTCTAGCTAGAGATAAGATCTGGATGACATCGAGGGGGATGGGGCTGAAGCCCAAAGAAGAATAAGTTGCTCATGAGGATACCCTGAAAAGGGACAAATGAATCATAGAGTAACTGGGGTAGCATGCCTTGTATTTGATATTAATTGATAGCCCATCCCTATGGTGTCGAGCATGCTTACTTGTGGCTGTAATTGAGGTTGAGCTAATACAGCTCTTAATGTAGTCTGTAGCCCATACGGGTGGGATGTGTGGCCATGAGCATGTCCTTGATGGACTCACCTATATGAGTGTAGAGGTCAAGGCCGCCTCTTATGAGAACTCGGGCAAGTTCTCTAGAGCGCTCATGAAATCCAGGAATGCACAAGGCCGTAATGTGCGAACTTCCAAAACTGATGAACACTTTGAGCTTTCGTATGTGTGATATGTTCTACGTGCCTTCAAGAAGATAAAGTTTCAAGGCTAAGTCCACTTTAACTCTAGTACGAGAATTGTTAAAACACTAATAAGGGTTTCAAGGCAAGGCCACCCTTATGATGTATGAAAGTTCTGCTTAACTCAAATTTTTATTAAAAGGTGGGGAATTGTTGGTTTTTAATAAAAATTTCTATTTACTTTTCCTTTTAAAACAATAATAATAATAATAATAATAATAATAATAATAATAATAATAATAATAATAATAATAATAATAATAATTAAATAAAAAATAATAAAAAAAAGGAGAAGCAAAGTGCCGTTGGAATGCTAGGTTTAATGCTGGCCCATTAACTACACAAATAGTGCTGGCCCATTAAATTGGCAACGGCATTTTGGCCCTTTAATTTCAACGGGCAAATATTAATATTATTATTATTATATTGATTTTATTTTTACCCTATAAATAGGGACTAGAATGTGGTGTTTTCAAGACACTAATAAACAAAGGCATTCATCTCCTTCTATAATTCCCTTCTTTATAATATTTTAGTTAACAGTGTTTGGTAGTACAGTTTTGGCCTCTTAGATCAGTGCAGGGTCTAAGAGCGTTAGTGATAGCTAAGCGTTGTATCCTAGAGACGGCGCGCTGTTTACCTACTGTACCGGGCTTATCCATAGGAGCGTGGAAACCATCCTAAAGAAAGCGTGATCCGTGCCTCGCTCAGCTCTACTTCATCGGTTACTCTTCATTTCCACGCAATTGAGGTAATAAACTTATTTATATTCTCCAACATTCTTGAATCATCCATTCAAACCAGATTCATGAATTGGACAAATTATTCACTAACAGAAAAAAAAAAAAATGAAAGATCTAACTGATAGAACAAGCACAATCAGAAATCAAATAGAAAGAATTATAAAAACAAGAAAAATGGATTTCAAACTCTAAATATTAGTCATAACAAAACAAGTTATGGTGCTAAAAGATTTGAATCACCAAAAAATATTAGTCAGATATTAAAAAAAAAAAAGAAATAATCAACTAATAGGTAAATCACATTATTTTATAAAATTTTTTAGGGAAAAGATATACACAGATGTATTTCAATCTATCATTAATATTCCCAGGATCAATATGCAACTTTTTCTTGAATCAACAAAATAATTTATTGATAAATACAATTACACTCATGAAACAAATCAAGAAAGGATTTAAAAAATAAATCAAAATATAATTAAGTTTATTTCGACTATAAAAAAATCACTTTCACATTTTAGTAGTAACAGAAATAGAAATTCTAAGATTCTTGGTGACTTATCCTTTTTGTCACAAGCTTATGTATTTTACAAATTATCACAAAATCACATTATTAATTTGTATAAGTTAAGATCTATACACAATATTGCGGAATATCTTTATCTCTAAAGAATGAAATAAAAGAATATTTTGAAACACTAGAAATAGTTCATTCCAAATTAAGGCCTAATAAATTTAAAAATTTTGGACTGAAACAATGAAAACACTGGCTAAAAAGTCATTATCAGTACGATTTATCTCAAATAAAATGGTCTCAATTAGCAGCACAAAAATGGTGAAATAAAGTCACTCAATATGATAATGGTAGGAGTGAAAATAAAAATTTGAACAAAAGAAATTTATACAAAAAAAAAAAAAAAAACAATTGAATCATTGCAAAAAAGAAAATGAAAATGATTCTAAAGCCTACTTATTGTTATTGCCAAATCAAAACAAGAACTTTCAAAAAGACTATAGATATGATCTTCTATCATATAAATTTATTTATTTTGGAGATGAGACGGACTCATATAATTATATGTCGACATTCTAAGTAAATAAGCATCAATAATTTTCTTATACTTCTAATTACAACACACGTAAACGCAAATTTATTGATATGTGGGGTATATCCCTATCACTAAGGATTTAGAAAAAAGATTATATTAGACTGCTTGCAACCGTGCCCTATTTTTGAAGCCCCATTTTTCAAAAATGGGGCTTCATACAAAAATGGGGCTTCTCCTCTCCACTTGTGCCCCATTTTTTTTTTACACCATCTTTTAAAATTTTTGATTATTTTAATAATTAATATCGTGTATAATATTTTAATTATTTCAATATAAAATATAAAAATGCACTATAAATAAATATAATATAAAAAAAATTAACTATATTGAGAGAAAAAATTAAAATTATGAAAATTTAGATTTATAGTGATAAAAAATAACGTAATATGAATAAGTAAATTAAAAAAAAATACTCAAATTTAATATATAAAAATTTATTAATATTTAAAATATATATTTAAATAAAATTTAACATATTTTATTAAACAAAAATAATTCCAAAAATATAAATTTAATTAAAAAATAATATAAAAATACAAATGGGGCTTCACTTCTGAAGCCCGATAAATGGGGCTCCTGTTGGAGCCCCATATTTTAAAGTATTTTGGGTGCCCCAAGAATTTGGGGCACCAATGGGGTTGGCCTTATGTTTGTGGAGAAAAATTCAGAATATTTTGATTGAAAATTTTTAATGTTTGTCTTAGAAAAAAAGTTGACATCGGGACCTGGATCGATATCAGTATCAATAATAAAAAAATATAAAGATAAAAATTAAAAATTCTTCAATTATTGATAAAATGGATAAGAAAGATCTTTTTTATCTCCCAATTCATCAAGAAATCAACCCATCCAATCGAAATACAAAACTTTTTGATTGGATGGGAATGAATGAAGAAATACTAAATCGTCCCATATCGAATCTGGAACTTTAGTTCTTCCCTGAAGTTGCTTTACTTTATAATAATGAAACCCTGGGTTATACCAGTTAAATTCCTTTTTTTAATGTCAATGTAAGTGTAAGTAAAATTTTTACGAAAAATAAAAACATCAATAGAAAGCAAAAAAAGAATCCTTTTATATCAATATCATCAAATGAAAAAAAAAAAATCTTGGATTAGAGAATAAAAATCAAGGAGAAAGAAAATTAAAGAACCCGCAAATATAGTCAAAACAACAATTATAGTTAACTGAGGAAAAAAATTCATGGTAAAGACAAGATACACTGGACCAAAAAAACCCATACCTGAAAAGAAACATATTATTCTTTTTCTTTTTGAGCATGGGTTTTTTCCGGTAAAAACAACAAATTATCAAACGTATTAATGTATTAAAGTGGATTTTCTAGAATGTATCAATAAGCTAGACCCATGCTACGAGTTGTTTCATGCCATAAATAAACTTGAACACTCAAAAAATCTGTTGGACAGGAGGATTCACATCTCTTACGACCAACATAATCTTCTATTCTTGGAGCGAAAGCTATTTTTTTATCTTTACATCCATCCCAAGGCATCATTTCTAATACATTTGCGGGGCAAGCTCGTACACATTGAGTACACCACATACATGTATCATAAATTTTTACTGAATGTGACATTGGATTTATAAATTTATTGAACTTCATTAATTTTTGATCTGGTAAAACTTGTAAATGAATCACATATTTAAACACCAGATAAATCAATGATTTACCAAATTTTTTCTAATCAATTGAATTCCGGATTTGTTTATTAGATTATTAGAAAAGAGGTCCAAAATGCTTTGATTTCTTACATTTTTGAAAGTCTAATCATACCTTATTTGCCATACCTAGTAATCTAATTTGAACTAATGACTATTCAAATTTCTAGAATTTTTAAAATGCTACTACTACGTTATTCATCAAATTTGATTGATTGATACGAGTTGATTTTCTGTTACGATAAATTGAAGAAACAATAGCTGGTCCAATAGCTGCTTCTACGGCTGCAATAGCTATAACAAAAATTGAGAAAATATTTCCTTTCAATTGTCCACTATCAAAAAAAATTCCCAATTCGCCTTTTGGGGCTTCGACTCTCACATAAAGTTCCTGTTTTGATAATTCAAAAGCCGGAAACGGCGTTTTACTAATGAATCGATAATCAAAATCATTCTATTCAGGATCTCTTATTCTATTAAAACATCGGATTTCTAAAATTTTATAGAGACCCCCTAGAATTCCTTTCAGAGTTTGTTGATTATTTTTTGAGAAAGAGAATTGATATATGATCTATTCGAAGCTGTCGCTGGTATGAGAATGATGCATGATTATTTTCGTATCAGAGGAGAAGCTGTTGATCTACCTTATGGTTGGATAGATAAATGTTTGGATTTCTGTTATTATTTCTTGACCAGAATTGCTGAATATCAAAAGCTTATTACACGGAATCCCATTTTTTTAGAACGAGGTGAAGGAGTGGGCATTATTGACGAAAAAAGAGGCAATTAATTGGGGTTTTTCACGGCCAATGCTATGAGCTTCTGCAAAAAAATGGGATCTTCGTAAATTTGATTAGTATGAGTGTTACAACGAATTTTATTTGGAAGTTCAATGGCAAAAACAAAAAGAAGGAGTTTCATTAGCTCATTATTTAATATGAAACGAATTGGTGATATGGCAGAATCCATAAAAATTATTCAGCAAGCTTTGGAAGGAATTAGATTATCTGCTAAATATATAAATTAAATTGAATATATAAAGTTATATTTTTAATAGTCATGTATTATTAAAATTAATAACATATGTTTGAAATTAATTAAATTTATATTCGTATCATCATGAGAAATGTGATTTTAAAATTAAATTTAAATTGTGTTTGTAGTTTTTAATGAGTATAGTAAATTAAACTATTTTCTAAAAATATTTGAATTATATTATTTATATATAAGTTTGTAGCTTTACTTATCATGAAAACTTTTTAATTACAGTAACTTGTTCATAGAATATGGAATATAGATTGATATTTTTAAAATAAGATATAAAATGAAAGATTGAATGTGCACCGTAACACCTTGTTGAATAATTCCCAAATATCTAAAAAGTTTATAGGCATTGTTAATATAAAAAATATATCATAATTAAAGGATATTACATTATCTCTATTGGAACCTTGGTGGCCATGACGACCACATCCCTTACTTTAGACAACTACTTAAGAAGCTTCTTAATCCACTGTTAGTAAAAGACATTATTTTGTAACGTAATTAGGATCTTCATTTTTCGTTTTTCCCTTTCCTTCTGTATTTTGTCATATGGAGCTTCTTCATTAGATGTACAAGTAGGGTTATTAGTCATGTTTTCTCGTCTTGCTTGTTCCACATAGAAGAAAAAAATGAAATATTATTATTTGAAGTGTGAACCTTGTAAACTCACAATCGATATGATGTACAAGGTCTTGCAGTGCATTATGTACATTTACAACGCACTCTACTTGCAACATGAAAGAAAGTTTAGACTTACAAAGTTTGAGAGTTAAACAACATTCTTTTTAAAAATTGTTGGGATACTCAGTAAGATATCTTCATTGTTGATAATGGGTTGGTAATGATGTGTGATGCATCTATACCATTCCACATATGGGTCATAGTAGTGCATTTGGTATGTATATAAATCACTTGTAACCAGAAAATTATTCAATATATTCCAACAATTTATGAGAACATCGCGATATGCCTCTTATTTAGTACTCTCCTTGCCCCATTTATCAACTTTGTGCAACTCTAGGGAAGAGTTAAAGACATTCAAAATTGTTTGTCGGAGGCCAAACTGACCCATCACATAGTTTAAAAGATGCCACTCCACAATATCGATATAAATACGTGGCACCATACTACACACACACATGTTGATTCTACCAACAAACTAAAGGGAGATCCTGTAACACTTTCTTAGGACACGGTTGTTTATGATGTTTGAGGTTGGTGTACTTATATATCATATTGGAGTTTTGTAAGAAGCGGTATTCATTAGGATGAACTGAACTCAAGCTCTAGCTACATGCCCAACTTGATATTTCCTGCAAGAATAGACAAATAGTTAGAGGGACTCGTGGGGGTAACCCTTGGGGGACCCCTCTGACGTTCAACTCAATATCGATTTCATGAAATAATAATGAAGGCATGTAATAAATAAACATAATAGATATAAAATACTTAGCCTAAAAGGACCAGGAGGCTTGAACGATTATTGATGTAGAGGTGATGAAAAGTGAGCGAGACGGAGGCATGACAGTCTTAGAGGAGATGCTTCTTCCTCTTTTTCTTCTTTTTCCCTTTTCCCTTTTCTTTTTTCCCTTCCTCCTCCACTTTTTACCGTGACCCCATCCCCATTTTATTTTATATGAATTGGGGGGAGGTGTCCTCTTGGAATCTCTCCTTGTGCCACGTTTCACGAAAGTGACACATGGTGTCACTTGGTCGCATTGACGCTTTTGGTATTTTTGGGTCCAATTTTCTAATTTAAGTCTACTTTATTATTGTCCTATTTTTATATGGTAATTATTTGCTCATTATATTTATGGCACCGAGGTTATAAGTACCAGGCGTGTAAATACCAGGCGTGTAAGTACTGGGCAAGTAAGTTCAAGGTGAGTAACTTAAAATAAGTATGACCTTCAATTCCTAAATTTTATAGCTAGCCAATTTATATAATAATTATCCATATAGATTACTCGCTTAGTAAGCTACCCCTTGTACTATAAACATATAGTCCCCTATTCCATAAGCGAACTTTGGTCATTTTAAGTTCAGCCATGGAGTATATTACAAGCTGGTCTTTAACTATTGCTTGTTATTGCACACCGTTTGCCCGAGTGATGGAGTATCCGTCATTTTGTTTTTGCACTTCTTAGTTGTGAAGGTGGTGAGTATACCTTGGAATTCTAGAATCAAGGATGATGAATGTGTCATACTGGTGTGATGGCGATGAGCATGTCAATAATGCAACTGCTGTATAATTAGACAAAATTTATATCATAGAGATTGGCTCACCTTTTAAGCTTGCAGATCCTATGTAATAAACTATAAGCCATATGTATTAAATGGAAAGTAGATAATGGTGCTCAGTGCATTGTGCTTAGATAACTGTCAAGCGGATCATGGTGAGTATCGCACCCGTTGTAGGTGATCGTACTAGGGTGGACCATGGTGGTGAATTTTGCACCCTGCCGCGAGTGATCGCATCAAGGCAGACCATGGTTGTGAGTATTGCATCCGTTGTAGGTGATCGCATAAGGCGGACCATGCTGGTGAATACTGCACCTTTTGCAGGTGATTGCACCGGGTGGACCAAGGTGGAGAGTATTGCACCCGTTGCGGGTGATTGCACTAGGGCGGACTGTGGTGATAAATATTGCATCATTGTGGGTGATTGAACCGGGGCGGATCATGGTGTTATGTATTTGGATGGTTTTCAAGTGTTATATGTAAAATGCCTGAATAAAGCCAAGGTGAGAACCATAATCGGGGCAATAAAACGAACCAAATGGCTTAATATAATGCACTTGTTTGATAATGAGTATGTTGAGGATAAATATAAAGATAAGCTACTAGAAATAATACACTTTTAAGGCTATTACATAGTAAGTAATACACCAAGCATAAGGTATATCATCCTTAGAGGATGTTCATGGCTAACACTCTTTTGCCACCAAAAATTATCTATGAATCGCTAAGCTTGGTGTGACTTATTCATGAGAAAGGTCAAAACTATTATGAAATATGTTAGTGCAAGTATTGAACTAGTTAACCCCTATTATTATCCCTTCAGATGCCATATTCTGAAGGGGGTTTTACTATTGAATTGTCATTTATGCACGTACGTCACTAGCTTGTGGTTCTTTATCTCGAGTAGGGTGGCAATAGCTACTTGTACTATCTTCAAGATGTTCTAGGAAGTATTTTTGATTTTCTAATGCCAATTCTCATGTCAGGTATGCTTTGTGTTTGTAAAGAAGTTGTTTGCGAAGTTCGGAGTTGTCAATTATGTGTTGCAATAGAACATATGTGACATGCTTAGGACCTTGAAGTAGGTTAATAAAGATTTAGCTCGAAATCTTTATCTGAAACTTAAGCTGTAAATCAAGACAAAGTTCCCCAGTCCTAAAATGATTTGCACCACCAAGATGAAGAAATTAAATCTAATTCACGGCAGAGGCGAAGTCCCCTAGGCTGAAAATAATTCGCGCAATTGGGGTAAGGAAGCTAGATTGTGAAGTTCGCTTGTCCGAAATGCTTTATACCACCATGCTAAGAAAATCGAAGTTGTGAATTGGATGAAGTCCCCTTGTTCGAAAATGATTTATACAAACATGATAAAGAAATCTTGATTGCGAATTATGGGCGAAGTCCCCTAATCCTAAAATGATTTGCACCACCAAGATAAGAAAATTTAAGTTGCAAATTGGGACACAATGCCCCAGTCCATAACATGATTGAACCACAATGATAAAGAAATTTAAATTGCGAATTGGGACATAGTCTCCCAGTCCTAAAATGACTTATACCACCAAGATAAGGAAATTTAATTTGCAAATTGGGACGCAGTCCCCCAGTCTTAGAATGACTTACCCCACTAAGATAAAGAAATTTAAGTTGCGAATTGGGACATAGTCCCCTAGTCCTAAAATGATTCGCTCCATCAAAATAAGAAAACTTAATTTGCGAATTGGGACACAGTCGCCCAGTCCTAATTTGACTTACACCATCAAGATAAGGAAATTTAAGTTGCGAATTAGGACACAGTCCTCTAGTTCTTAAAATGACTTACACCACAAAGATAAGGAAATTTAAGTTATGAATTGGGACGCAGTGCCCCAGTCCTAAAATGACTTACACCACCAAGATAAGGAAATTCAAGTTGTGAATTAGGATGTAATCCCTCAATCCTAAAATGATTTGCACCACCAAGATAAGGAAATTTAAGTTGCTAATTGGGATGTGGTCCCTTAGTCCTCAAATGACTTACACCACCAAGATAAGGAAATTTAATTTGCGAATCGGGACACAGTCCCTCAGTCCTTAAAATGACTTACACCGCCGAGATAAGGAATTTAAAATTGCAAATTAGTATGTAGTGCCCCAGTCCTAAAATGATTCACGCCATCAAGATAAGGAAATTTAGGTCACAAATTTTGACGCAGTCCCCCAATTCTAAAATGACTTACACCACCAAGATAAGGAAATTTAAGTTGTGAATTGGGATGCAGTCCGTAGTCCTAAAATGACTTGCACCACCAAGGTACGAAAATGACTGAGGTGAAGTCCCCTAATCCTAAAACGACTTACACCACCAAGATAAGGAAATGACTAAAGGAAAGTCCCCCTGTCTTGAAATAATTTACATCACCTAGATAAGGAAATGATTAAGCCGAAGTCTCCCAATCCTAAAACAATTTACACCACAAAGATAAGGAAATGACTAAGGCGAAGTCCCTTAGTCCTAAAATAATTTATACCACCAAGATAAGGAAGCGACTGAGGCAAAGTCTCCCAATCTTAAAATGATTCGTGTACCACCGCATAAAGAGAATCATGGACAAAGGCAAAGTTTCTTTGCTGTCATTATCTATGAAATGGTTTTTGTTTTGAATCCTTTCCTGACTTTTGATCTTACTTAATCTAGTTAGGCTAAACATTATCTCTAAAAGATGCTTAGCATATAGCGGTATCAAATCTCAAGATATTGTGATATTGTGTAATTTATCAAGTAGGTCAAGTATGTTGAGGTTCCATATTTTTGATTAAATGTCATGCAGAAGAATAATGGGCACGTTGGCTCATGGCGAGTAGTTAACATTTTTTGGGCAACGATGACGCCTTGCACTCCCATTTGATGAATTGTTCACTTTGGGGTTGCTTTGTAGATGTATGAGAAATGCATATAAGAAATTCAAAAAGAAAAGATGGATTAGAAAATATGTAGGGCACTGGTGACTAACTACTGCAAAGTAGAAAATATTGATTGAATAGAATCCTTGCTGATGAAGCTTACTATTGAATATCAGCTTTATGATTCAGATAGATATAATTCCCTCATTAAGACTTTTACCAAGAAGGGTGATGTTACTAAATTCATGGAGATGCAAGACAAAATGCTAAGACATTGTAAGCATGTGTTAGATAAACTATAGTGTGCTATTAGAAAGGGGTAAAGCTACCTCTTTCAAAGATTAAGTTTGCTGCATAATTTCAAGCTTGATGATCTTCATCGATGAGCATTCTTGTTTTAGCTTAGGGTCCTGAAACTCTCGAGTAGGCGAACAAGTGACAAATTATGGGAATTTTGTTGTTCACCGGCAGATGTCTTCATTGAATATTACTACTTGACGATATGATTGGGGCTATGGCAAAGATTAATTCCGTAAAGATTAGCTAAATAAGTACTGTAACAATTATAGATTTGATTGGAATTAAGTAGAAGTCGTAGCAAGAATTCATTCAACTAGCCAAGCAAACCGTATATGAATGTCTACAACATTGTCTAACCACAAGGTATGTTATTCTCAAGCCTTGAGAATATGATTTTAGTTATACAAGGCTTTTTGGTTATGACATACTCGTGGAATAGCTATATTGGGCTTATTTTAGTTTACTTGTTTAGGTATATATTATGTAACAATGGACGATTAAAGTAAGGCTTTGTAGTGTTAGAGTATATTGTATAGTGGGTCATAATTGTACTGGGTTATAAGTGTATATTGGGCCCATTAGGCCTGCCATGCATTGTAAATCATTATATATACAAGAGGGCTCCTATTCTAGGGGTACCAATTATTCCCACAATTATATTCTTTCATGGTATTAAAGCTAACCCTAGCTCTCTGGTAAATCAAGGTAAACCCTGGCCAATGTTCCCTTTCCTTTTAAAAAAAAAAAAAAAAACTAGCCGCCACCAAGCCTAGCCGCCACTTCCCTCTTCCTCCCCGAAGCAACCCTAGCCGTTTAACCTCAATAGTTGACGCAACTTTGTCTACCACTGCTGCGTGGGATGCTGCGTCTCCTCTTCCTGTTGGTGGCCCTTCTCTTCCTACACCATTTAGCGTTTCAAACATTCGACATCAGATTTCTTCTGTGCTAGATCTAAACAATCCCTCCACATATCTAGTCTGGCGTCGTTTTTTCTCTCTTCTTGTAGAGGTTATGTTGTGGATGATCATCTTGATGGAACTTCTTCTCAACCTTCTACATCAGATCCTCAATATCGTTATTGGCGACAAGTTGATAATCTTCTTATTTCCTGGATATTTGGTACTATCTCTCCCGGCCTTGCTAGTGTTGTGTGTGGTAATGATGATGACATAATTGCTGCATCACTTTGGGATTCTATCACCCGCCTTTTTACTGATTTTACGCACTCACGCCAATTGCAATTTAAACGTGAATTAACCAATATTAAGAAAGGCAATCTCTCCATGTTGGCTTATCTCACGAAAATCAAATCTTTGGCTGATAATCTTAAGTCTATCAATGCCTCCATTACTAATGTTGACATGGTTCTTGTAGTTGTGGATGGTCTCTCTGATGACAAGGATTTTAATGTTGTTTGTACATCTATTACGTCACGAGTTCCCTTTCCCTCCTTTATTGAGGCTCGTTCTATGTTGATGAATGAGGAATCTCACCTTAAGAATTCCAGTGCAGGTACTTCATCGGTACTTCTAGCTGCCGGTGCATTGGGCACGCCGGCCACCGTTACGCCGATCACAGCCACACTGATCGTCCCGACACCACCACAGCCACCAGTCACCGATCCGCAAGCCGCTCTTCCCGCTCAACAGCAATAGTCAGGTTATGGAAAATGGACATGGTAATGGTCGAGGTCGTGGAGGTCGTGGTAATGGTCGAGGTCGTGGTAAACATGGTTGTGGTTATGGCAATCCGTGGATGCCGAATATGTGGGAACCGAATTTTAGGGGAATGCTGTATATGCCGTTTGTCCCGCAATTCAACACACCATATTGGCCTCCTCAATTTGGTTCTGTTCCTTTGGGTGGTAATGTTTCTAATCCACAATTTCATCCTGCAAATAATGTTTATACCACTGCCTATGGTTTCTATCCAGGATTTGATGCGAATCAGTTTTCTCCATCATATTATTCCACCCCTACCTTTAACCCATCTTGGGTCATGGATAGCGGGGCTTCCTCTCACATGACAAATAATCTAGGTATCTTAACATCCTTGTCTCTGTATAGTGGGTCTGATTAAATTTTAGTTGGTAATGGTGCTTGTCTCTATATTGCTAGTATTGGATCTTGTTTTATATCTATTCCTGCGGGTCACTTTGTTTTAAATAAAGTTCTATTTGTTCCTGCTCTGTCCAAAAATTTACTTTCTGTTCTTTAATTTTGTTTCAATAATAATTGCCTTCTTGAATTTGACTGTTTTAGTTTTTCTGTTAAGGATCCTAAACTGAAGTCAACTATCATCCGTTGTATTAGTCCGAGCCCTCTTTTTATAGTACCACGATCACCTACCATCACTACGTCACTCGTCGCTTCTCGAGTCTCCTCTTCTCTTTGGCACCAACCCCTAGGCCATCCAGGAGAGCCAGTTTTATCATCCTTAATCAAGCACAAATTTATTTCATGTTCCACTCCTTCATAGTCTAGTTTGTGTCATGCTTGCCAACTGGGCAAGCACAGTCGTTTACCTTTTCGGAAGTCTGTTTCTAGTACTACGCGTCCTTTTGACATTGTTCATTCTGATGTATGGATATCACTTGTTTCTAGTTTCAGTGGTTATAAATATTATTTGTTATTTTTGGATGACCATACTCATTTTGTGTGGATTCACCTGATGCGTGCAAAATCAGAGGTGTTTGATTTATTTCTTCAATTTCGTGTGCTTGTTTTGAATCAATTTGGTGTGGAAATTAAACAATTCCAATGTGACAATGGGACTGAATATATTAATCATGATTTTAATAGACTTTTTATACAACGAGGCGTCCTTAGTCGTGTCTCATGCCCTCATACATCCCAACAAAATGGGAAAGCTGAACGCATGCACCGCACTATTGGCAATATGATTCGAGCTCTCCTTTTTCAAGCTTGTATGCCTCTTGAGTATTGGGTTGAGGTTTTTTTGGCTGCTACTCATATTATCAACTTGTTACCCTCTACTGCTATTAAGAAAAAGATCCCATATCAACGCCTTTATAAACAAAAGGTTGATTATGATCATCTTCATGTGTTTGGAAGTGCTTGCTATCCTAATTTAACTGCAACTACTCCACATAAACTTGTACCCTGGTCTACTTTGTGTGTTTTTCTGGGCTATCCACTGAATCATAAGGGCTACAAACGCTTAGATTTTCTACTAAAAAAGTCATTATTTCGAGGCATGTTGAAACATATTTTCCTTTCGCTCGGTTGGGTACCTTGTCAGAAGAAATGATGACCCGTCTCCATGAGGTCTTCTCCTCACCTCTCGCTGCCTCTCCCTTTGCTGGCATGAGCCCGGTCCCGCCACCCAACCCACCGTCACTGCCGGGCTCTTCTCCGATTCCCGCACCGGTGCCTGCCTCACCGCAGCCACGCACCGAGCCCGAGACCATGTTTGGCCCTGCTCCAGCCGTGACCGATGCACCATGCCCACCTCGGGATGCTTCTCGATCTCTTCACCCTATGGTTAGACATTCTAAGACTGGTATTATAAAACCTCTTCTTAAACCTTCTATGCTTGCTCATAATACATTACCCGAGGTTCCTTTCTCGCATAAGTAGGCCCTTACAGACCACAATTGGAAGACCGCTATGCTTGATGAATATAATGCCCTTATTCGTAATCACACATGGTATATTGTTCCTCCACCTGCTTATGGCAACGTTGTTGGTTCTAAATGGGTTTTTCGTATTAACTAGACTTCTATAGGTGAAGTTGAACGAGATAAAGCTCGGTTGGATGCACAAGGTTTCACACAAAGGTACGGCATTGATTATGATGAAACTTTCAGTCCTATTGTTAAGCCAGCTACAGTTCGCACGGTTCTTGCTCTCGCTACTTCTCGTCAGTGGCCCATTCATCAGCTCGATGTTAAAAATGCTTTTTTGAATGGTTATGTCAATGAAGAGGTTCACATAAAGCAACCTCCAGGTTTCGTCAACTCTCAATTTCCAAATCATGTGTGCAAGTTAAATAAGTCCCTTTATGGCCTTAAACAGGCGCTCCGGGCATGGTATAATCGCTTCACCTCTTTTCTACACACACTCAGTTTCACGGGTTGTAAGTCTAATTCTTCACTATTTATTTTACGTCGTGGTGGTGACATGGCTATACTGTTGGTTTATGTTGATGATATCGTTCTTACTACATCTTCTACTGTGCTTCTTCAAGCTCTACTTTGTTCTTTACGTTTTGAATTTGATATGACTGATTTAAGGCAGCTTAATTATTTCCTTGGCATCTCCGTCTCGCACTCTTCAGATGGTTTTTTCTGGTCTCAGTCCAAGTATGCTCATGATCTGCTTGATAATACCAACATGCTTTCCTGCAAGCCTGTTGCTACACCTACAGATTCCTAGTTTAAATTTTCCATAGACGATGGAAATCTCATGCCTGACCCTACTTTATATCGATTTACAGTTGGTGCGCTTTAGTATCTTACTTTCACTCGCCCTGATATCTCTTATGCTGTGCAACAAGTATGTTTATTTATGCACGCTCAACGTTTACCTCATTGGAAGGCTGTTAAACGCATTCTCAGATACATCAAGGGCACTATTACCTATGGATTGACTATTTCTCCTTCTTGTGTAGATCAACTTGTCGCATACTCTGACGCAGACTGGGCTGGCTGTCCTAATACTTGTCGGTCCACATCTGGTTTTTGTGTCTTTCTAGGAGGTAACCTTATTTCTTGGTCCTCCAAACGCCAGCCTACAGTTTCTCAATCCAGCGCCGAGGCCGAGTACAGGGCGATTGCTAATGCCGTCTCTGAGTGTTGTTGGCTTCGCTCTCTTCTTGGTGAGCTTGGTCTTCTTCCCCGTGCCACCTTGCTTTGTTGTGACAATGTTTCTGCTATGTACTTGTCTACTAATCCGGTGCAGCACGTTCGAACCAAGCATATTAAGATCGACATTCATTTTGTTCGAAAGCGCGTCCAAATGGGTCTTGTTCGAGTTCTTCACATTCCCTCGTCGCAACAAACAACTGAGATCTTTACAAAGAATCTTCTGCGGCAACTCTTTCTTCTATTCAGATACAACCTTTGCTTTCATTTCTCTCCTGCTTTGGTTGAGAGTAGTGGGTCATAATTGTAATGGGTTATAAGTGTACATATATATTTGGCCCATATATTAGGCTCATTAGGCCTGTCATGTATTCTAAATCATTATATATACGAGAGGGCTCCTAATCTAGGGGTACCAATTATTCCCACAACTATATTCTTTCATGTAGAACTAGGATTATGACAAAAATCAATCGCTTTATGGTTCAACCGAATATCAAATGTAATAAAGAATGATTTAACCAAGGTTGGTGTAAACTAATGATTGTTACGAAAAAAAAATTGGCCCATTTAGGGTAAGCTAGACTGAGGTTATGATGAAATTTAGTTCAATCAGAGTTGAACTAAAGTGAGATTCTAATGAAAATTAGTTCAGTTAGGGTTAAATTGAATTGAAATTGTAATAAAAATTGAGCCAACTAAGGTTGAATAAAATTGAGATTGTGACGAAAATTGACCCACTGGGGGTTCAGTTGAACTAAGATTGTGATTAAAACTAAACCAAATAGGGTTGAATCGAAGATTGTATAAGAATTGACCCCATTAGGGTTGAACTAAATTAATACTATAATGAGAATTGGTTCTACGAAGGTTGAACTATATTGAGATTTTAATGAAGATTAGTTCAAACAGGGTTGAACTAAACTGAGATTGTAATGAGGATTGACCCAATAAGGGTTAAATTAAACTGAGATTATGACGAACATTAACCCACTTAGGGCTAAATGTGTTGATGTATTTTTAAAATAAAGTGTTTCGAATATTTACTTGTTATCTATAATTCATTTGGAAACTTATTGTTGCTAAATCCATTGGTGATAAATTGATTTCTGTTCTTGCAGGCGTACACGCACTTCAGGTTGGGGGTCCTCGGAAACAGCCTTCTTTCCACTCGGAAGGGGTAAGGCTGCGTACATCCACCCCTCCCAGACCCTGCTTATTGCGGGAGCCGCGAGACACTGGGACTGTTGTTGTTGTTGAATATTTACTTGTTATATATTTTGGCTTAAAATATGTAGAAACGCTTGTATCCTTGTGGTTGAAAGGTTTTGAACCGCTGTCCTCAACGAAAAAGGATTTCAACCACTGATCCAAACAATATCTAATGTGTTATTTTTTGTTAGAAAATTAATAACTAAATTGTATTTAAAAATAAAAGGAAAAAATAATTTCTTTAGTGATGGCAGCGGTACGGTTGATGCTTCTACAAAAGAGTGTTCTAAATTTTTGTTGGCTTTGCATATGGGAATCGAGCCTGCGTGCGACACTTAAATACAATAATTGCAACATAACACCATTGTACCACTATTACAAATGCGTCATTCTTGGTAATTATTGTATATTTTACATGGTTTGAGGAGTGATCCAGAGTTGAAATAATTATTTGGGCAAAATATAGTTAGACTCTTTGAACTTTGCAATCACATCCTCTGCACTTTCAATTTTACAAAATAGTCTTCTGAACTTTGCTATTAAACATAACACATCTCCTAAATTTTTAATTTTAAAAAATAACCTCCTAAATTTTGCAATTAAATACAACACACTCTCTACACTTTCAATTTCATAAAATAGCCCCCAAAACTTTATTATTACATAAAACTCACTCTCTCGAACTTTCTTACTAAATATAACACACTCCTTACACATTAATAAATTTTAAATTAAAAAAAGTATGAAATTAAAAAAATTGAAACAAATTATGGAAAGATATTTTCTTGGAAAAAACTTGAAAAACATAATAATGTTAATAAATTTTATTTTTGAATGCTTTTTAAAAATATTTTTTTTGGTATTTATTTTCAAAATTTTAATTTCATATATTTTTTAGTTTTGAATTTTAAATCTTATTTTAAAATTTATTTTTAAAAAATTATTATATTTTATCCTATAGTATTTTTATGGAAATTAAAAAATATTTTATTACCTTTTAAATTTATAATGTTCTTACTATAATTATTTAAAACAAAATTTTTTATATAAATATTAGAAAATTCTTTTATCTTTTATCTAGAAATATGAAGTTCCTATCTTTCATCTAAAAACATAAATTTCTATAGTATGCATAAAACTAGAAAATTCATAATTTTTAATTTGATAGATTTTTTAATTTTAAATTTACTGTTCTAATTTTAATTAAAGTTAAAAAATATTATTATATTTTGTCAAAAATTTTCCAAATTTTTTTTATCATTTGTTTTAAAATTTTAAATTTCATATATTTTTAAAATTTTAAATTTATTAATGTTGAATGACTATTTATTAAGAAAGTTCAGGAGGGTGAGTTGCGTATAATAACAAAGTTCAGGGGGCTATTTTATAAAATTAAAAGTATAGGGGGTGTATTGTATTTAATTATAAAGTTCAGGAGGCTATTTTATGAAATTGAAAGTACATTTAGGGTGCTATTTTGTAAAATTGAAAGTCCAGGAGGTGTATTGTAGTTAATTGCAAAGTTCGAGAGTCTAACTATATTTTGCCCTAATTATTTTGTACCATGAATTATGGTTAAAGACTTTAAATTATATAGGAATAACTCTGTTTAGGGTGATTTTTTTGAAACTAAATGTTGAGGTGATGCAAAAAGAAAAATTTTATTTTGCGTGATTGTTGACACCAAAAAACCTAGACGATGCCAAAACTAATAATAAATATATATGAATACATAATTGTTGAATATAATCAGAGTATACTTTATGTATTATATACATATTGTAAATCTATTCTATCATAAATTTGAATATGAAGAATAAAGGTTTAATGCATTTATGTTCCTAATTATGAAAAAGAATTTGAGTATAAGCATGTATTCATGTTAATGGAGTTGCAAGGTTAATGGATATACAATTAATATAATTGTTGTTGGAAAAATAATACAAGCTAAACATAAATGTTAGGGAAAAATAGTTTAACCGTGCCTATTTATTGACTGTTTACCCATTTAAGGTTATTAAAATTGTGACCGTTGGGAATTAAATAACACTATAGCCGTTAAAATTTATTACCTCCGTTTATAGCCGTTGGAATTCATTACAAGCGATGACTTAATGCTTATTACCGTTTATAGCCATTGGAATTCATTGCACTCTTTTTTTTAATGCTTGTTACCATTTTCTATGCTATATGTATGCCATTAGCTATAACAACCAAAAAAATACACTCTCAGCCTCTCAGTCTCTCTCTCTCTTGGCTTTTTCTCTCTCCTAAAATTTGGGCAAAGTTCGAGGCACTCCTACCCGGCAATTAACGAGTACACGTTAAGAGTCGGATCGCGTTGATCCTGGAGGATGGCCGCCGGTTATACTGTGTACACCGGAGCAGCGGCGAAATCGTCTTTTAGGACAATGGCCTTTACCACGGGACGATATTATCGGTTTTGTAAGATCTTTCTAATTGCTCTCTCTTCTAGTTGCAATATTCGTTGCTATGCTTGAAAATTGGTCAATTTCCTTACAATTATTTGATTGCTATATTTAGATAATTAGTTCTGAATTTTTTGAAAATTTTCTAGTATTTTTCACTGTAGTATTTCAGTATTCTCGCAGTAATTTTTGCAGTATTTCACTATTATTAGTTAATTTTTCTAATAATCTAAAAGACAAATTTTACTAATCTATCATCGTTTTTGCAGGAACATCAAGAATTGATAGAATGATAGAAAAGGGGAGAATTTGGCAGAAAGGAAAATGGGTATTCATTTTTCTATAAATACATATATATATTTTTTGGATCTTTTGAATCTTCGTTTGGGTGTTTATTGCTTGTTGAGGTGATGAATGCCAAATGAAGTTCTACAGAGAATTTTATTCGTTGTTTATTATGAGTAATTAGAATTTTAAAGGATGTTTGGGCTTCTGGTAAAACGTGGCCCAATTACTTTGAAAAAAAAAACCCAACTAAAAATAAATAAATATCTTGATTTGATTAAGAATGCTAGTTGGGTCTTACAAAAATTGAGCCAACTTAGCTCTATTAGTAAAAATTTGGGTTAATGTGGGGGCGCTTAGATTAAAATATAGTGGAGGTGAAGCCACACTCATATGAAGTTTCATCCCCGCGCATGTAGCACAAAATTATTGTATTCAAACTTAATGATCTTGTGTGGTGCACATATTAAGCTGCTTATGTTGTTTAGCTAAATTCACATTTATATGCCTTATGCCTCAAGCTAGCTAAATGTGCGGAAGTGTAGCCTAGTAAAATAATACTGATTATTTCACAAGAACTTGTCGCATTGCATTATTTTGGATTTCTAAAAGGATAATGTAAATTATATTAGGCTTTATCTAGTTAGGTTGTAGAAATGATGTCCCACCCTGAAAGAGATATATAAAATACTATCATCTTATGTGCTTAAGTAATTTCCAACTTGAGGGTATGATAGAAGAGCGACATGAGAGCTTGAGGTGAAAGGTGCGTTTGTGGTTAAACATGATTATCAATATGTTAGATCATGAAATATGTTGATTCTAGGTCATTGAATAATCACTCACATAAACCGGCTGACATTCTTAAAGGGTGTAAACCAATTAGCGGTAGAGTGGGTATTCAAAAACAAAATTGAAGGTTAACTGCTAAATAAAAGTCAAAACTAGTACTCAAAGGATAGACCCCAAAAACATGAAATTGTTTTATGACACCTTCTAGCCCATATCTAAGAGTTTTGACAAGTTCTGGCTCTTATCTATGATCTTGTGTATATATCAAATGGACTAGTTTTGAAGATGAATTTCTCATTTTCTTTAACATCCTTTTATTTCTTCTTTGTGGAAAAGATGTTTACGCTTGAGACTAACGGTTTGTCTTGAAGTGGGAAAGCTCTAGGTACATCTGATTGGTGGAGCAGTTCAGTGCTAATCGCTTGTTCGACCTCATGTCTAGTCAGCTGAGAATATGATGTAGATTCTTGCTTTGGTGGAGCAATTTCTGAGTTAAATCGCTCAAGCCTGATCCTATTGCTAGTTAGAGGAAAGTTTTTGATTTGGATTCTGTGTTGGTGTTGTTTTGAACATATGTGCATTGTGCTAGTGCTATATTTGTGTGGCTGACCATGCTGTTAAGAATTTGGATTGTGGTGTTTTTCAATTTTCTATATGATTGTTGTGGTTAAACATGTTTATGCCTGAGATTGATTGTGAACATGTTAGAATGGAGCCTTGAACCTAGAATTGGCAACTCTTAGGTTATGCATGTTTAGTTGCATAATCTTGAACCTGGTGTGTCGGTAGAGCATTGCATATTTGAGTTTTAACCATGAGTTTAGACATTGTATGTGAGAATTGGATTTTCTTGCATATGTTTGAGTGACGTATTGAAATATTTGATTGTTGTAAAGGGCTAATAGGACTTATGAGTTCTTGTGAAAATCTATGTGTGATTTATGCATTAGTCTCCATGTTGATGTGTTTCAACGTATTTCCCATGGTTATATTTGAAGCAAGTGCATATATTATTGCATGTTGCTTAAAATGATGAAAAGCGTGTTGTTTTAAGTGTTGAAACATGTCTCTTTCAAGCTGAATGTGCTGCTACAAGTTGTTATGGGCTGTCCGCTGCTGTATGTTGTTGTTCATTGGGAGATTATGACATATACCTGCTGAGTGGTGATGCTCATACTGAATTTGGTGCTGTTCATATTGGTTTTTGGCTATATGTTGTGTACATACTCCAGTTTTGGACTATTTGCTACTGAAAATATTGCATGTTAGCTGGCTGTGTTGTTTTGGTATTGATTTCATGCTGGTCACGTTTTGAATTATGTAGTATCAACATGTCTTTGCTGAATTTCAGTCGAAAGTTGGGAAATATTGATATATTTAAGTCATATGTTGTGTCGTCTTGGGAGACTTCTATGCCCTAAGGGTCATTGTTTCATGCGTTCTTTTCTAATTTATGGGAAAAGGGTATGATATAGGTCATATGAGTAGAGTCGAACTCAAGACCCCAGGCTTATGGAAAATTTGAATGGCTCAATAATGTAGTGTGAGACATTCCATTATGGGGGTTGTAAGAGCGCCCTAAGAGCCTAAGAGATATGTTGTGTGATCATAATCTTTTCTGATTATTGTATTTTTACCAATGTTTGCTAGTTATAGCTAGCATATAGAAATTGATTATGCTGAAAATATTATTTTGGTGACTGTCCAAAATCAGTGTAAATAGCTTGATGATGCTAGCACTTAGGCTCGAGAGTCTTGCAGAGGCTTGGGTTGCTATAAGTTGAATTATAAAAGGCATCTTGTGAATTATGGCCTTCTGTACCTTTTTTCTCTTGATATCATCAAAATTTGATACAATATTGATAATATATGAGTTACCCTTAATAATAATGTATGTACTCTTAAGTACGATGAGAATGGATATGTGGTCTTTTGTGACCTAAATTGGTGGTGATCTAATTGATTTGAGATGATAATGTTTCACAATTGCAATGGTATGTGAATTGACCAGTTTGCGGTATATGTCTTTTATGCCAACTATATATACGATATACGTATGATATGTGTACTATTTGAGTACTTGAGGTGGAGATATGATTGATATGATATTTGCTCTACTATTGTGTTAATACTGACTCTTGTTGAAGTTGGCAGGCGATGAAGCTAGTTGTTTAACAGCTCATTGCAGATAACTCAATGTGGGGGTAAGAGAAACTCATGATTAATGTTTATAGCCAACTCACAAGTACCGCTTTGTTCCAATACAGTGTTGAAATGCCATTTGTGACGGTTGAGCTTGATGCTTTAACCTAACCCATAGTCTGTAAGGGGTGCTGTGGACACTGCACACTTGATGGGTTTGGCAAGAGGAGGCCTATTTGTCTCAAGCATAAGATTGTAAATGATCTACTCGAAAGAAAGTGATATCACTAAATTGTGTAAGGTTTGAAAAGGACCTTGTGGATCCATTGATTAAGACTTCATGTAGTAAAACGGTTGTGGAAACATCGACGGAGATGGGACTAAAGTATATACACGAATAAACTGTGATGTATCCAACCTGGTCTTAATAGGTTCAATGTGAAAAGTCATAGTTTCATTCAAGAAATGCACTATATTTTTTGTTGTCCCTCCTATGGTGTGACAGTGCGGAGATGGGTCCATAGCCCTATATTTGGTGGTGTAAGCGAGGCTTGCACTTGATGGACACTAACTGCATGTTGCCAAGGGGTGAGGTTGAGCATTAGCTCTTAATGGACCCATATCCATATGTTTAGTAGTGTGCGGTAACACACACTTGATGGGATCCACCTATGTAGGTGTGGGAGTGTGGCTGCTCCCTATGAAGGTCTAAGACTTGCCTTCTTGAGCGCCTATGAATATCTAGGACGAGCGTATGGCCAATAAAATCCGCCAAACAGCTGGAGTTGCCGAGATCTGCAGTTTGGTTTGTGTCCAAGTGGAAGACTATATAACCCCTTGTGAGGTTCAAAACGGACATCACCTTGCAAAATGTTGGTTCTAAACTTGAGTTACACTAGGAGACGATTCAAATCGCGAGACATTGACACTGAAAAATTGAACTCCCTTTGCCCAATCTATTCTTCTTTGTTCTCTTCTGCTTGTATCCTTTGTGGGAGATTGTTGAAAAAATGATACAAGCTAAACATAAGTGTTATTGGGAAAATAGTTTAACCGTGCCTATTTATTGACTGTTTACCGCTACTAGCCATTTAGGGTCATTAAAATTGTGACAGTTGTGAATTAGATAACAATAGAGCCGTTGAAATTTATTACCTCCATTAATAGCCATTGGAATTCATTACAACCAATGACTTAATCCTTGTCACCGTTTATAGCTGTTGGAATTTATTGCACTCTTTTTTTAATGTTTGTTACCGTTTTCTACACTACATGTATGCCATTAGCTATAACAACCAAAAATATACGCTCTTAGAATTTGGGCAAAGTTCAAGGCACTCCTACCTGGCAATTAATGAGTGCACGTTAAGAGTTGGATCGCGTTAATCCTTGAGGACGGCCTCCAGTTATACTGTGTGCACCGGAGCAGCGGTGAAATCGTCTTTTAGCAAAGTGACGTTTACCACGGCGTGATATCATCGGTTTCGTAAGATCTTTCTAATTGCTCTATTCTAGTTGGAATAGTCATTGCTATGCTTGAAAATTGGTCAATTTCCTAACAATTATTTGATTACCATGTTTAGATAATTAGTTCTGAATTTTTTGAAATTTTTTCAGTATTTTTCACTGCAGTATTTCAGTATTCTCGCATTATTTTTCATAGTATTTCACTGTTCTTAGTCAATTTTTGCAACAATTAATGCATGCATGTTTGTAAATAAGAAATACAAGCACGTATGCTAATATGGTTATGCTATTAATGCATATATGCATGCTAATGCAATCATGAATTATTGCAGTTACACTTGTAAACATGCATGTTTCTTGTTAGAACCAAATAATTTGATGAATTTTGAAATAAAGAAAGATTATTACACGCTTGTGTTTAATCAAGTGCTTTAAGAATCATGTGATTTCGATCGGGACCCCATGATTGTACACATGGAAGGGATATTGGGCATTTGTATAAGTGGTTTTGACCGTTAATTAGCTTTTGAAATGAATAATAGGAGACGTAATTATCTATATAATTTAGATATATGATTAATATTATAATGTAAACACGTGGCTTGTAATCACTGCCAACATGATATATAATTGTGTGAAAATAAGCCCATAATAGAATATACATATGGGTATGTTGAATCATTCTTGTTTTCACAATCATTGACTCGATCGTGTGCATGTATATATATATATATAATGGTGTGAATAATAGTGCGATTGAAAATCATGAATTTGCAGACATATTTACTTTGAACAACCAATTTTTCATTTTTATAGAATTATAATGTTTATATCAAAATATATGTATAAGGAAATTGGATCATGAAAGGTAAAGTTTATATGATTACGTTATGTTTTATGTTGATCCAATGATATAACATCATATAAATTGAATACTCAAATTGAGTTAAATTTATGTGTGATTTCATATCCACATGTTATGATTAGACACAAAAGTGGTCGAATCTCAATAGTATATAAATACTGAATTATGAAGATTTATATGTTATCCATAAGGTTTGAGGCTTATATATGGCATAATGATTCATATGATTTAATTGTGGGTAAATTGAAGTTCATGAATGTAAATATGGATGAGTATGCAAAAGTAATTTTGAATCTTTCATTGATATTGATGACACGATGATGCATTATGATAACGTGAAGTAAAATATATTAAGATAAAATATTTTTTGCTCAATTTCCTAGATCGAAAGATCAATTTTCAATGGAAAATGACATGTCTTTGTCATGTAATAAAAATCATGTTGTAAAGGAAGAAATCTCTGAAAAGGCTCTAAAATATAGAAGTAATAAAAGAGCAAGGAATGATAAAGCTTTCGGTCCAAATTTTTATAAATTTTTAGTGGTAACCAAAAAACAAAAAGAACTAGACAATATGGATTGTCAAGTTCCATGTTATAGTGTTATAGAATAACTGATTCTATGATGAGGCTAAGTCTTATGATATCGCTTTTGGAAAAAAGGCAATAAATAAATCGGATACATGCATGTATAGCAAGTTTAATAATGATAAAGGAGTCTTTATATGTTTGTATGTCGATTATATGTTGATATTTGAAATGGATATTTAGTACTCCAATAGTACAATTGGAGTATGAAAAAGCCCGGTATAGCCTTTATTATTGGAAAGCTAAGTAAAAATTTACTCGCATGTGGTACATAAGGTATTGAAATGACCATGGATTATTGTATTATTTTAGAAGAACATTCGGATGCCAATTGTATCTTCGATAAGGAGGACTACACTTCTACAAGCAAGTGGGTATTCCTAGATAGTGGGGGTGTTATCTCATGGGGTTTTAAGAAACAGACATATAATAGTTTCACCATGATTGTGGAGTTTATTGTTCTGGTTTTTGCTAGTAAAGAAGCAAAATGATTAAATGATTTTTTGTATAAGCTTCTGTTGTGGCCTAAGCCAATATCACCTATTTCTATCCATTGTGATAGCAAGGCTTGCTTTCAAATGCATAAGAGTGAGGTGTATAATTGAAAAGTCAGGACACATTAGTGTGAGATATAGTTATATGAAACAACTCATGAGAAATTGGGTGGTCACTGTGGACTTTAAAAATGCAAGTCATAATCTAGCGGATCTCTTAACTAAAAGCCTTGCTAGAGACTTGGTCTTAATTACAAGTAAAGGGATGGGTTAAACCCGTGAATTTGAATCACCCGTGATGGGCTTTCAACCCAACGCTTAGTACAACACCGGGTCTTGCGTTCAATGCGAGAGTTCCATCATCTGTGGGATTGCGAGCACTAAACATACAATTCCATCCCGGGATATAGTGCTTGGTAACCTGTGATAAAGGGAAAAGGAGTTTGAATGTATGCTCTTAATGGACCCAAGGAAATTATTGAATGTCATGTTGCAAGGACATGATCAATAGGGACTACCTAAGTGAGTATGAAGTTTGGTCGCTTCAAAGAGTGCTTTTATGACATGGGTTTGATTCTATTACACTCATGAAGGGTACGAGATACAAGGCCTTAAATGTGTCACTCCAAGATGAGGTGTGTTATAGAGAGTAAGTCTTGTGTGTGGAGACATGTATGGGCAGTCAAATGGACTCGTAATGCTCAAAGGTTAGTTTACAATTACGCTCTGACTAATTGTAAGGTGTCTTCACTAAGTGACAGTTCAACCGGAAGACGCTCTCATTTATGCAGCAAAACTTCCTTTAATTCAAGATGTTGTTTAAATTGTATGAGAATGGATGTATTTTAAAAATTATGTGGGAATGTTGATGTATTTTTTAAATAAAGTGTTTCAGATGTTTATTTGTTATATATTTTGGGTTAAAATATGCAAAAACGCTTTCGGGAGGTTGTGTGTTGACACAAAGATTCTATGTATAGGTGCGCTAGTTTTTCTGTTTTGGAAATTAATTTATTAATTGAAAGGGATGTGTTCCTTGATATTGAGTATGTATATTTAGTGTTTAATTATGTGTCTCTTGTGAAGAGACACATTGACTTCTGCAGAAACCCCCTATTGGCATTTGCAAAGTACAAAGAAAAATTCACTCTCCTTTTCTCTCTCAAAAAATCTTGGTCATCTTCTTCTCTCTACGCTCTTACTCTCACTTTGTTGTTGGGTTTCAATGTATCCCTTAGACTATTTCGGTATCGAAAAAATAATTCTTAAGGAAAATAGTTCGCAAATTGCCTTGAATTTGGTGACTGATTTAGATACCTGTTCTATTATTTTCCTAACAAATTTGTGTGTTTTCTGCAAATTGTTCAAACATAATGGAATGAGATGGTAACGAAAATTGACCCAGTTAGGTTTGAATTAAAAATAAGATTGTAATAAAAACTGACCCAATTAAGGTTGAATTAAACTAAGATGGAACGAAAATTGACCTAGCTATAGTTGAATTAAAATAAGATTATAGTGAAAACTGACCTTATTAGGATTGAATTAAACTAAGATTGTAATAAGAATTGACCCAGTTCGAGTTGGATCAAACTAAGATTGTAATGAAAGTTAACCCCATTAGGGTTGAATTGAACTAAAACGATAATGAAATTTGACCCAATTAGGGTTGAATAAAATTGGGATGGTAACAAAAATTGACCCACTTGGGGTTGAGTTAAACTAAGATAGGAATGAAAATTGACCCATTAGGGTTGAATTACATTTAAGGTTGTAATAAAAATTAACAAAATTAGGGTTGAATTATACTTAAGATTGTAATAAAAATTGACCCAATTAGGGTTCAATGTAGGAGAGAGAGAACCACTAGTGGTGGGCCACCATATCACGGTGGTGGCTAGTGCGCGCAATAGTGGAGGTGGTAACTGGTGGTGGTTGGTCTGATTTGCTGATGGTGTGCGGTGGTGGTTGAAGAAGATGGTGGTGGTGGCTGTGGCCAAACAATGCAGACAATAATGGTCGTCCCAAGTGAAGTGCCAGCAGTGGTGGTGGTAGCCGAAACGCTGCACGGTGGTCTTTGGTGGTGGATAACGCCAGGTCAGGGATGACGTTGGCGGGCTGTTGACACTTGACAGGGCAGGTGGTCAACACAGCGGGTGGTCGACATGGCGGGTGGTCGACACAGCAGGTATTCTCGGAAGGCGGGTAGTCCGGGTAGACGAGTAACAGAGGTAGGTGAGTGGTCGACACGGGGGGTGGTTGACTTGGCGGGTGATGTGACGTTGGTGGTAGGCGGATATGCTGGTGGTGGTGGTTGAAAGGTGGTGGTGGTCAAAGTTCATACATTTTTTTTAAAGACGTATAAAGTATCCTGTAACTTTAAACGGACATAACTTTTTGTGTATAAGGAGTTATAGAGCGAGTCATATATCAAAACAAATCTACTGAAGATATCTATGCAACCCTAATAGTTTCTCATATTTTTGGCTAAAGAAAAGATATCAAATCCTCAGTCAACAAACCATCTGATATTATAAGGCGCAATATAAAACTATATTTAGGGAGAGAGAATTTACCCCAGATCGTGCGCCCCCTGTGTGACTTCTCTCATAAGATGATAAGCCATGCTACACTGAAAACAACCATCATGAACACTACTCTGTAGCATTTTCTTAGCTCCCTGAACTGATGCAAACTGGTCCAGTAGCTTATCCCGACATTGAAGTAACATTTTCTAATGAGAAGAGTCATTTATCGTTATGTCCACTTGCCAAATATCACTCCCCTTCATATATATCTCATGGATCCATCTAACCCATAGAGAATCCTTCTTGTCATGAATAGCAAGATTCCAGCTTTGTATTTGCTTACCAAGGCCCCCTTCAATCGTAGGCCAACAGAGTTTATCCTAGGCTCAAGGAACAAAGGACCGTGTCTTCTTCTCTGTACTGCTCCATAAGAAAGCGGAGAAGAGTCTCTTTAGTTCCTACACTACACCTTTAGGAAAAAGGAAAAGGTTGCCTCGAAACGACATAACACTCATAAGAACCGAATTAATCAGTTATTTTCGCATCACATATGAGATCTTTCTGTGCTGCCAACTAAAAATACGCTCCTTTATCCTATAAAACAAGAGGCCAAACTGATCTACTCTCAATCTAGTCCCCGAAATTGGAATGCCCAAATATTTCAGAGGAAGACAATTGATGCAGAAACCCAGCCCTTGCATTATTATTTCTCGGTCTACCTGGTCAACTCCTGCAAAACATATACTACATGTCATGATATTCGGCTCAAGCCCAGATACGTGCGAAAAATTAAGGAATCCCCCCCATATAGTTTTAACTGAGTCTCGATCCCTCTAGCAAAGAGAAGAAGGTCGTCGGCAAAGATAAAATGTGTTAAATTCAACTTTCGACACATGGGGTGAAATTTTATATGATTTAGCCGACCCCACATCCACAAGCTCTTGCGACAAGTAATCCATACACAAAATAAAGAGATATGGGGAGATTGGGTCACCTTGTCGCACGCCTCATGCGCCCGGGAAGAAACCCACTAGCTTACCCTTCATCTGGATCGAGTAGGATGGTGTCGTGACACAAACCTTTATCCAATCAATGAACTTAAGCGGAAAGTTTAGACCTTCAAACAACTCAAAGAGAAAATCCCAGAACACAGTATCATATGCTTTCCTAATGTCAATTTTCATGAAGCAACCGGGAGACAAGTACTTCCTATTATAGTGCTTGATGATTTCTTGGCCCAACAAAATATTACTAAACATCGATCGACCTCGAACAAAAGCTCCTTGAGCTAGGCTCGCAACCTTATGCAAGACCTCACATAGCCTATTAACAATAATATTTGATATGATTTTATAAATCACATTACAACATGCTATCGATCTATTCTCCCCAACCACCTGTGGATCTTTGACATTTGGTATAAGGCATAAAGTCATAGTGTTAAGGCTCCTCAATAGCTTGCCCTTATCGAAAAAATTAATCACTGCTTGAGGGACATCCTCCCCGACAATCTCCCAACATTAGTGGTAAAACTTAGCTGGGAAACCAGCTGGACCGAGGGCCTTCGAGATCGGAATGGACCACACCACAACTTTGACTTCGTGCTGTGTAACTAGACGAAGCAAACACTGAGAATCTTCAAGAGTTAGCTATAGCCTAGCATGAAGAAGGTCCAAATTAACCTTGCTCGTACATGCCCTCCTCATGCATATCAAGTCAGTATAAAAATCGACAAAAACCTTTTTAACCTCTTCTGGGAGCTCAATTCTAGTACCAACACTGTCTAAAATTGTCCAGATAGCATTTCATTTCCCCCTCACTTTAATCCAAGAGTGGAAGAAGGAGAAGCTAAAATCTGACATATTCAAATGCTGAATTTTAGCCCGCTGCTGGAGCTACTCTTGTTCAACTTCATTTAAATGCATCAATTCCCGACGTGTAGCCCTGATTTGACTTGAAATTAACCCTTGCCTAGCCTCAACTTCGCATTCTTGTAGTGCACATAATTTCTTCCTAGCTTGCTGGACCTTAGTTGGAATCCCACTAGGGAAACCTTTTTGAAACTATTTCAGAGCTTTCTTAACTAATTCAACCTATTCCTGTAGCACACATAATTTCTCCCTAGCTTGGGGGACTTCATCCCTATTCGTAGCCAGAACTTCATTTCAATGGTGATACAAAGCATTTTGGGGCTGAGGGACTTCGTCCCTATTCACAACTCGAATTTCATTTTAATAATGGTGCAAATTATCTTAGGACTGGGGGACTACGCCCCATTTAATAACTTAGGTTTTCTCGTAACAGCAACATAAATAACTTTCGAGCAAGATGACTTCGCCTAAGTTATTTCTTTATTATGATGCTATAAATCATTTTGGGACTAGGGGAGTTCGCCTCGGTCATTCCCTTATTTTAGTGACAAATCACTGTCATACTGGAAGACTTCATCTCATCCATTTCTTTATCTTAAGTGATACAAATCCTTTTAGGACTGGGGGGACTTTGTCCATGTTTACAGTCCGAACTTCATTTCAGTAGTGGTACAAGTCCTTCCAGGACTGGGGGGACTTTGTCCCTGTTCACTTCATGTCAGTAGTGGTACAAATCCTTTTAAGACTGGGAGATTTCACCTCATCCATTTTCATATCTTAAGTGATACAAATCATTTTAGGATTGGGGGACTTCGTCTTAATTCACAACTTCGGCTTCTTCACCTTGATGACGCAAATCATTTTTCACGACTATGAGATTTCACCCCTAGGTCACATGCTAGGAATTACCACCGTCACGAAGGGTAAACTACTCCAAAATTAGAAAGCTTCACAATTAACAATGGTTAAAAGTACATTTTTTCACGCGATGCAAAGCTGGTAAAAACAATTACAAGTCCAGAATTACCCATCCATAAGAGGCAATCCCTTTCGAAGCCAGTGAACTTGCTCCTCAATCGTGTTACGTTATACAACATTATGGCATATCTAGAAGACTTCGCTACTCGTCATAAATCGAATTATAATTGTCAAACTTGGTTGCTTATCGTAGCTTGACAAAATATTTCCATAACAGAATCCAAAATAAGCCGTGTTTCATATTACGCCTAAGTAATTCACACTCTAACCAACCTTCTGCTAAGCTATCTAATGCCACAACTAGTCAACAACTTAATAAGGGCAATGCAAGGTATTATCTTTATCTTCTTGTCCACCTTTATAATCCTATACATACTGTGATCACACGTAATTGATAATCCCAAACCATGTTATTCAAAATAATGACATATATGTAAGGCTTTATTACCCATAAGGAATCGAACTACGGTTACAAAACTCGGAGGCTTGTAACAGCCCGATAAAGTATTTCTAATAGGAAGGTCCACCATGGACCACACCTGTTACTGTGCCTGAACAAACCACACCTCAATTAACTCTTTGTTAGTTGGGCGCTACTATTGGTCAATTACTTAAGAAAAACAATATAAAAGGTCGCTTTTATCTGCCTAACTCTAGGCACTCATTGACCACCCACTCAAGAAGAAGACTCACTAGTTAGTGACGGATGAACATAAATGATAGCTCAGAAGTAAAAAGCCCTTCAGAGTGTGGCATTCTGAACAAAAAGCTAGGAATGACATGAACTAGTTCAATATCAGTAATGACCTACTTCGAGATTCTCTTGGACTTCCATATTGTCCACTTGAAACTCCTGCCGTAGCCTATTCAATTTAGAAATAGGTGCTTTTTAGCAATAAGAGTTATGACAAGAAAATATTGAGGGCTGGTCATTACTGAGCCGTTCATTAGACATAAATGCTTCAAATGTTGGCAATAGTCTATATGATGAATCACATCCTTCGGGTAATATTCAGGTGCAAAGTGTACTGTGTAAATGTTGCTAATCACTATTCGTGCGATTGTCTATTTGCAACCATTAAACATGAAACATACCAAGTTCATCAGTGCATATATGAATGCCAGAGGTAAACCAATGCCAGCCAAAGATATCCTTTGAGAATAATATACCATACGCTTGATTCACTTTTCGCTTGGTATGTAACAGCCCTCAAGGTGTGTTAATTCGAGCACCCTGTCTTTACTTTGATATACGTCCTTGATATGCTCATCATTAAACAAGAATACAACCTTATGTGGTTTTACTATTTTGATTATGCTTGCTACCTTAACTTTATCTAGGTATCTATACCTGACACTTAACATTCACCAAGTGCATACGTATCACCATGGTCCGCCCTGGTGCAATCACCCGCAACGAGCGCAACATCCATCACCATGGTCCGTCCCGGTGCAATAAGCCACAATGGGTGCAACATTCCACACCATGGTTCGCCCTGGTTCAATCACCCACAACGGGTGCAACATTCATCACCATAGTCTGCTATGGTGCAATCACCCCAACGGGTGCAGTCATCCCAACGCCGTGGTCTGCTTGTTAGGAAAAAAAACATGAATTTGTTGGAAAAATAAACTCTGATGCCAACTATTGGCTTCACAGTTCTCAACTATGGTTACAATGACAAGCACCTATTACAGCACTTAGAGTAGGAGACTCTTCTCTCTGCCTAAGCCCTCGGTTAGAGAGTCACGCTTTGTGACACCTCATGTGCTAGAATTCTGGGGAATAGGTTTATCTCTATAAACCCTTTGCCCTAATACCGGTTGTTGGGATGAATTTTAAAAAAATTCTCCCTAAAGTTTATACAGCGGAACAGATTTACAATTCATAACTCTAAACCTAGGGTCGATTTAAAATTCTTAATTTTAAATCTACTGACTTAAATTCATAATTTAAATCAGCATAAGTAAATTCTTAATTTAGTTCTATAGGCCTTTTACTCTAATACATTCATAACAATACATAAACTTAAACAGGCATAACAACGAATACTATAAATAAATAGAAAAGCAAAAAACTAAAAGAAGAAGGAAAGAAGAACATACCTGGAATTGCTCCAATTATAAAGAGTACCAAGAAAATCGAGACCCCGTGATCTTCTACGCAATGACCTCAAACTGCCCGGAGGATGGGCTCCGAAAAATATTGAACTGCGGAAAGAAAATTTTGAACTGAAATTTTTCTCTCCAATTAGGTATTCAAAACAATTTTCAGAAATCCAAAATAATTTATTTTGATTGAATACCAAAACCTCTATTTATAGTAGTATATCAGAGCGAAAAATTATAAAATTAACGATGTGGGATTCGCCAATTTAAACACAAACGAGTCGTTTTAGGTTAACAATATTCAAAACGCTGCGTTTCACTTAAGCAGAAGCCCACCTGATTTTGGCTTATCATTGCATGCCACGTGGCGGCACAAGATTGGTCCGCGCCCAAAGGGGCGGATCATGCATTGGCATCGTGTGCTGGTTGGCCGATACGCGTAGGTGCGGATTGATACCTGTGCGTGTATATTTTGTGAATTTTTTTTTTTTTTGCTTTGTTTCCTACATGTAAAAATTCATCTAATGAATTCTAAAATTTTAAAATTATTTTATTTATAATTTATGATTTTTAATTTTTATTCATCTCATAATTAATATTTGGCAAATTAAATTTACCCATCTTATGGATAAATAATTCATCTCATAAATTTTTTAATACTTTTTCGATGGTAATAAATACAGAGGCTTGCGTAGCGACCTTGGGGACAATTTAAATCTAGCTCCAAATGAGTTAAATTAATCATCTCATGAAATAATATAATTACCATTTAATGAGACCTAATTCCACTAAATAAATCTCATTGCACTCCAGACTTAAATTATTTATTCGATATCTCCATAATAGACTGCATTGGTGACAACAACCCCTCTACTAGATGTCCGTGATAAAGGATAAATATAACCACTACCATTATCCTTCTCATAGCTTCTCCATTAATTACCGACTCACCTTTCATTGAATAATTCATTTATACTTGAATATATTCACAGTATAAATTTCAAATGTCAAAAACTTGGAATAATATGGCCAAAGTTTTCGAACTATTCAAATATTTGCTAATCAACTAAGGGGATATCTGTATCTTATAAGAGACTGTAGATTCCCTATTGAACATCTAATCCTTGTCACACTTCACGCCACTACCCAGTGTACGTGGGATTTCAGCCATTCGTTTAAACCTTACTTATAGTACACCAAAGTAACTAGCGCTCCATGCACAAGTCCAGAATACGCTCAGGATTTAGAGTCGTCGTTCAAACAGTATAATATGAATCACTCGTCTTCGATAATAGTCTAGAAATAAGCAATCCACATGGTCCAAATCAGTGTGTCAATCTTATTGAACACACTAACCTAACACTTTAGATCTCCATCCACATGACCAAGATAAGTCATCTAAAGTGTCACGTTATAGTCTTAACATACAAGTGGTCCAAACTTGTCTTCGACTATGAGTCTTTCAAACAGCAATCCATACCATTTGTTCCAAGTCTATCTATGGCTTAGTCTTTTAAACCACTTAGAACAAACATATAAACTGTAGTCTAAGGACTGCACCCATCTTATGGATGTCTCTTAAAAGAAAATCACATGCCGTATAAATGCTCGCTTACATAAATTCAATTAGGAAATGACTGAAACTTTAATTTTATTTATTAATTAAAATAATATGTCTAAAATAAATCTAGATTTCAGGACACTGTTCCTTACAATCTGCCACTTATCCTAAATCCAATTTATGACAAAGTCCATACTCACCCCTTTTAAGTTTGAACCAAAGGTCTACTGAGCCTAACCCTCAGTGAGCTTAATTACTCTATTGTGAAGTCAGCAATACAATACTGCTTGACATTCCTCTCACTAATGGCTCCCACTCTAAGGGTAAAGACATGCTTAGACATTGAACGTCTATCATTTTAATTTGACTGGAAGTCTTAAAACAATATATCCAACTGGAACCAACTCTTTGCTTTAAAAGATCAGCATAGGATCTCTAGTTCTTCTCAAGAACTAGAGAAAACACTTCACTGCCACCTAGTCCATTGGACCCAGATTAGACTAACACTTGCACACTACACCATAGCATAGCAGACATCAAGTCTCGTGCATAACATGGCATACCTGAGGCTCCCATTGTCAGAGCATATGAAATATTCCTCAATTGCTCCTCCTCTTGAGGTGTCCTAGAACACTACTCAAAAGAGAGAGGGACTCCATGCTATACCTTAACAACATCTTGTCAATATAAGTGGCTGGATACGATCTTGCAGAAGCTTAATCCTAAAAGTAGAGTTGGCTTCTCCCATATACCTCATATTGAGCTTTCTTGACAACCAAACCTTTACAACTAATGATACCCCTACATGATTCTCAATGGGTAGTATATCATTGAAATATAGAACTAAGAAAGTCACTACTTTCTCTTATTGTCATTTGTACACGCATGGTTCGAACAACCGATTGCACAAAACTAGAAGACGTAATTGCTTCATTGTGGCTAAAAGGATCAAATTCAATGCCACGGTCAACCACTAAGGCTCCTGCTATGAACCTGTCAGGTGTCCTGACAATCCTTGCACCACACCTAAGCTCTCACGTATCTGGAACATTCTCATTCCTATCAGTAGGTACATCTAATGCATCTACTATGTCTTAAGTTGTGTCTAGCTATTCAGAATTATTGTCATTTTCCTTTCAATGCCATTTTTTTTTTTGCTTTTGTAGTTTACTTGCAAATTATTCTCTAAGTATTTCGCATTGTTCATGTATATAAGGAGAACAATACCACATAGGGTAGTATTCTTGTCCTTATTTTGTATTTCATAATATAGACGTTGAATTCAGCATCGAAGGGGTCCCCGTGGGTTACTCCACAGGCCCCTCTAACTATTCGTTTAATCTTGCAGGGAATATCAAGCCGGACGTGTAGCTAGAGCTTGAGTTCTGGTCATCCTAACGAGCCCACCTCGCACAGGACTCCAAAGTGATGAATAAGCATACTAACTAAATTCATCACAAACAGAAACCACACAGGGTAGTACTCTGGTTTGATGATGAGAATATCAAGGACATATATCAAAGTCAAGACATGGTGCTAGAATTAACACACCTTGAGGATTGTTACATGCCAAGCAAAAAGTAAATCAAGCGTATGGTATATCATTATCATAGGATGTCTTTAGCCAGCATTGGTTTACCTCTGGCATTCATCTATGCATTGATGAACTTGGTATGTCTCCTGCTTAGTGGTTTCAAATAAACAATCACACGAATAGTGATTAGCAGTATTCATACAATACATTTTGCACCCCAATATTACCCGAAGGATGTGATTCATCATATAAACTATTGCTAACGTTTGAAGAACTTATGTCTAATGAGTGGCTTAGTAACGACTAGCCGTCAATATCTTCTTTTCATGACACTTAGTTTAAAAAGCTCCTATTGCTAATTTGAATAGGCTACAGCAGGAGTTTAAAGTGGACAGTAAGAAGTTAAAAGACTATCTTGAAGTAGGTAATTATGGATATTGAACTAGTTCATCTTATTCCTAGCTTTTTATTTAGACTGCCACACTCTGAAGAGCTTTTTACTATTGGGTTATCATTTATGTTCATACATCACAAACTTGTGAGTCTTCTTCTTAAGAAGGTGGCTAATAAGTGCCTAGAGGTAGGCAGGCAAAGTGACCTCTTGCATTATTTTTCTTAAGTTATTGACGAATAGTTGTGCCCAACTAATAAAGAATTAATTGAGGTGTGGGTTGTTCAGGCATAGTAATAGGCTGGTCCATGTTGGACCTTCCTATTAGAAATAGTTTAACGGGCTGCGACGAGCCTTCGAGTTTTGTAATTGTAGTCTGATTCCTTATGGGTAATAAAGCCTTACAGATATGTCATTATTTTGAATAGCGTGGTTTGGAAATACCGATTATGTGCCACCACTGTATGTATAGGATTATAAAGGTGGCTAAGAAGATAAAGATAATACCTTACATTGCCCTTATTAAGTTGTTGCCCAGTTGTGGTATTAGATAGCTTAGCAGAAGGTTGATGTGATTGTGAGTTACTCAGGCGTAATAAGAAACGCGACTTATTTCGGATTGTTTTATTGGAAATATTTTGTTAAGTTGCGATAAGCAACCAAGTTTGACAATTATAGTTTAATTTATAATGAGTAGCAAAGTCTTCCGGATATGCCATAATGTTGTATAACATAGCACGGTTGAGGACGAAGTTCACTAGCTTTGAAAGGGATTGCCTCTTATGGGTGGGTAATTCTTGGCTTGTAATTGTTTTTACTTGCTTTACATCGCGGGAGAAGAATGCATTTTAACCATTACTAATTGTGAAGCTTCCTAGTTTTGGAGTGGTTTACCATTTGTGATGGGGGAAATTCCTAGCCTGTGACCTGGGGGTAAAGTCCAATAGTTGTAAAAAATGATTTATGCCATCAAGGTGAAGAAGGCGAAGTTGTGAATCGAGATGAAGTTCTCTAGTCTTAAAATGATTTGTATTACTATAATAAAGAAATAACTTAGGCGAAGTTCTCTTGCCCGAAAGTGATTTCCGCTGCTAGGACAAGAAAACCCAAGTTATTAATTGGGGCGTAGTCTCCTAGTCCTAAGATGATTTGCACTATCATTGAAATGAAATTCGAGTTGTGAATAGGGACGAAGTTTCTCAGTCCTAGAATGATTTGTATCACCACTATAATAAAGTTCGGACTGTGAACGGGAACGAAGTCCCCCAGTTCTAAAAGGATTTTTACCTCCACTAAAATGAAGTTCAGATTGTGAACAAGGACAACTATCATTGAAATGAAATTCGAGTTGTGAATAGGGACGAAGTTTCTCAGTCCTAGAATGATTTGTATCACCACTATAATAAAGTTTGGACTGTGAACGGGAACGAAGTCCCCCCAGTTCTAAAAGGATTTTTACCTCCACTAAAATGAAGTTCAGATTGTGAACAAGGACAAAGTCCCCCAATCCTGAATGGATTTGTACCACCGATGAAATGAAGTTCGGGCTGTGAACAGGGACGAAGTCCCCCATTCCTAGAATGATTTGTACCATTGCTGAAGTGAAGTTCGGACTATGAATAGGGATGAAGTTCCCCAGTCCTAGAAGGATTTGTACCACCACTGAAGTGAAGTTCGAACTGTGAATAGGGATGAAGTCCCCCAATCTTAGAAGGATTTGTACCATCGTCGAAATGAATTTCGGACTGCGAATAGGGATGAAGTCCCCCAGTCCAAAAAGGATTTGTACCATCATTGAAATGAAGTTCGGACTATTAACAGGGACGAAGTCCCCCTGTTCTAAAAGGATTTGTACTACAGCTGAAATGAAGTTCGAACTGTGAATAGGGATGAAGTCCCCCAGTCCCAGAATGATTTATACCGCCGCTGAAATGAAGTTCGAACTATGAAGAGGGGTGAAGTCCCCTAATCCTAGAAGGATTTGTACCACCTCTGAAATGAAATTCGGACTATGAGCAGGGAAGAAGTCATACAGCCCCAAAAGAATTTGTACCACCGCTGAAATGAAGTTCGGACTATGAACAGGGACGAAGTCTCCCAGTCCAAGAATGATTTTGACCACCGCTGAAATGAAGTTCGGACAATGAACAGGGACAAAGTCCTCCAGCTCTAGAATGATTTGTACCACCACTGAAATGAAGTTCGGACTGTGAACAAGGACGAAGTCCCCAAATCCTAGAAGGATTTGTACCACAATTGAAATGAAGTTCGAACTGGGAACATGGATGAAGTCTCGCAGTCCATAATGGATTTGTACCATTGCTGAAATGAAGTTCGGACTGTGAACAAAGACGAAGTCCCCCAATCCGAAAAGAATTTGTACCAAAAGTGCTGAAATGGAGTTCGGACTGTGAACATAAATGAAGTTCCCCAGTCCTAGAAGGATTTGTACCACCGCTAAAATGAAGTTCGGACTATGAACAGGGACAAAGACCCCCTATCCTAAAATGATTTGCATCACCATTGAAATAAAATGACTAAGGCAAAGTCCCGTAGTCCTAAAATGATTAACGCCACTGTGGAAATGATATGAATTGACTGAAGCGAAGTCCCCAGTCCTAAAATGATTTTCACACCCTCATGAATCACAAATGAAGGCAAAGTCTTCTAGCTCCTACCACTTATGAAATGATTTTTATCATGGACGCATTTTTGAAATTTGACCTTCTTGATTTGGCCAGGCTAAACAATTTTTCCCAAAAAGTATTTAGCATACGGACGCATCCAATTTCGAGGGATAGTGATATTATGCAGCTTATGAAGTAATTTAAGTATGGTGGAACTCCATCTTTTTTACTAAATAACCCTTGCTAGTGCTTTGTGGGTGAATAGTTGCCACACTGGCACATGACGAGTAGCTTATGCCATAACAGCACATTAAGTTCCCTTTGGATGAATCATTTGCTTCGAATTTTCTTTGTAGCTGTATAGAATATGCCAATAAGAAATTCATGGAGTAATTGGATTTGTCATGGATGGAGAGAGACAATAGGCGTGCCTTATGAATTCCAAGGGAGTTATGAGGTCTCTTACATGCCCAAACAATGTCTTTGGAATGAATCGTATAACCTAGTTGTCTTGTTATAAGTGCTGCTCCTCCCCCCCCCCCCCCCCCCCCCCCGAGGCGCTACCGTTGATTCTTCGGATACTGGGTGGACCACTACCTCCTCTCGTCACTCAAGGAAAGTTGAGCGTCGGATGAGTCGTGCAGCTGCTAAGGCCGCTGCTACTGCTGCCTCTCTTGGGGACTAATCTCCCCTTTCTTTCCTTTTACATTTTTTTTCCTTTTTTCTTTTTTCTTCCTTTTTCTTTGTATTTTATTGGTAGGAGTTTCTCCTTTCCCTTTGGTCTTTTTGCCTTGTTTGCTTTTTGGGCTTATTTTTTGTGTATTCTTTTCCGCTTTGCTTGTCCCGCCTGTCATGTAGGCTGTTGGACTTGTCAAGGGAATGCCCCTGTACTCTTGTACTTTGCTCTTTTTGGTAATAAAAATTAAAAACGCTGACTTACCAAAAAAAAACAACTTTTACTATTCTAAAACTCAGTATTTATATGTGTTATTTGATTTCAACTCATGTTTTGGGGTTGAATAGTGTGCATTTTGTATTTCAAAGTCATTAAGGTTGGGGTCGATGACCATTAATACCCTTAATTTAGAATTGTCATGTCTAATTGCTAATTTGACGATTTATGGGTAAGTATCTGGCAAAATATAACTTAGTCGAACGAGAATTTAAAAAAAAAAAAAATTACTTAACTAGAGTTGACTTGAAGTAGGATCGTGATGAAAATTGATCCAATTAGGGTTTAATTTGAATGAGAATTTGAAAAAGCCGAGATTGGATCAAATTAAGATTATTAACAACACTCGTGGTTTATTTGAATAAAGGTTGTAACAAAAAGTGGCCCATTTAGGGTCGAAGTAACTAAGACTGTAACGAAGATTGACCCATTTAGGGTTAGAGTAAACTCAGATGGTAGCGAAAATTGACCCGTTTTGGGTTGTAGTAAACTGAGATGGTAGTAAAAAATTAACCCTTTTAGGGTTAAATGGAATTAAGATAGTAATGAAAATGAATCTTTCAACGTTTAATTGAACTAAGATTGTCATAGAAATTTATCCAAATTTGGGTTTAAAAGATAAAGCAAGGGGTTTGACCATGGTGGGTGGCAAACGACCAGTGATGTCCGGCATGCCAGTGGCGGCTACTGTGCAATCGAGGGCAGCGGTGGATATGGGTGTTATGCCGGTGCCAACATGCGACCGGAATACTGATAGTGGGGGTGGAAGATGTAGCTTCACACGCAGTGAACAAAGCATCATGCATTGGCGACTTTGAAGAGGATGGTGGTTAAAGTCCCAAGAATCTCTGAAGTGACGATCGTTAGCGAGAATGACAATGGCGGTTTGGGATGGTGATTGTCGTGCGATAAGAGAAGTGTCAGGGATAACGCCAGGTTTTATGGATGACGGCTGGTTGCGGATAACGTCGGATTGTGGAAGTCACCGAGCAGTGGAAAACACCGGATAGGGAATTCGTCGGAGTGAAGATTTTTAAATGTATATAACTTTTCACTCGTAAACTGTTACCAGTCAATTCACATGTCGAAATGAAGCTTTGGAAGAGTTCCACATGCATATATGATGAGTTCTTAAGGTTTTTTTTTTATTTGTCAAGGATAACATAAGAAAAAGGTGAAAAGATAACTGGGTGTTTTATCCACGTGGTGGGTATACAACTTGAACATTTGACTTAAAATGAGCATAACTTTTAGTCCATGCAGATTAAGGGGTTGAATCACATATCAAATAAAGCTATCGAAGAGTGCTAGGCACCTATAATGGTTGTTTAAGCTTTTGAACAAAGAAAATAAGAAAATGAGGTGGAAAGATAAAGTGGGTGTTTTCCTCTTGTAATAGTTATGTAACTAAGCCATTTGATTTAAAACGAGCATAACTTTCAACCAGTGAATAGCTATGGACTAAATAAGCTTTCAAAATTAAGCTCAGGAAGTATTCTACGTAACTATAATGAGTTTTTAAGTTTTTAATCAAAGAAAATATGAAAAGAAGGTGAGAACATGAACCGGGCGAATTCCGTTGGTGATAGTTGTATAACATATCTTGTAACTTGAAACGAGAATAACTTTTAAGCCGTGAAGAGTTACGAATTGAGTTAATATCAAAACGAAGCTCTTGAAGAGTTCTACGTAATTATAATTATTTTCAAAGCTTTGGATCAAAAACAATATGAAAAAGTGGTGAGAACATGAACTATGTGAATTTCGGTTGTAGTTGTTGTATAACATACCTTGTAATTTAAAACAAGCACAACTATCAATCTGTGAAGAGTTATGGATTGAGTTATATATAAAAATGAAGCTCTTGGAGAGTTCTATATAAATATAATGATTTTTAAGTTTTTGATCAAAGAGAATTTGAAAAGGATGTGAAAGATGAACAGGGTGTCATGGTCATGACACTCTCGGTTTTCCTTTACTTTGTCTAGATATGAGCAGGTCCGTGATCCGTGCTTGTCAAGGTGCTGTCCCAGGTTGCTGCCCAGTTCGTGTCCAGACAGTGTCAAGTGCTGTGCCAATTCGCGCCTTGGCCTTGTCTTGGCTTGTCCTAGTTCGCGCCCCAGTTCCGTGTCAGCCTGCGTCCCCAGCGTCCTTCCCTAGTGCTGTGCCGCACCTGAGCCCATGCCTGGGTGCTCCAAACTAGCCGTTAGAGGCCCGCTCCCCTACTAGCCGTTAGGGAATATTTTCAAGATATTATCTAGATTTAATTGATGTATTTAGTATTATTTTTAGTAATTCTTGTATTTCTATAAATAGGTATTTTGTATTCATTTGTAATCATCAATTGACAATTAATGAAACATCTCTTTCATTTCTTATTTAAACTCTACTTCTCTCTCAACTTACTCTAATTCTTTCTCTCATTTAAACTCTATTTCTCTTTCTTTTCTTACCTAACCTCTCTTTCATTCGGGCCCAAGTCTTGAACTTTGGCCGTCACATCCGTAAGGCTGTAACAAATTGGTATCAGAGCACGTTGCGATCACAAAATTGGCGATTACAAGAAACAATCGAGCTTCCAACAACATGTCTTCATCAGAGGAGACTTCGGGTTCACAAGAACGAATTATGGCTATTGAAAGGAGATTGGATAAGCTTGACACGTTGGTCCAAGACCAAAACGTGGTGAGCGACGGTTTGAAGTCCTCAGTGGACAACTTGACCACTGAAGTCACGGGCATTGGACGCAGCCAACGTGGGTTCGAAGCTTCAATGGCATCCTTGGCTGAGACCATGAACCGAATATTGATGAACCAAGAGAAACGACCCGAAAGCATTCTTATGGAAGCACCCGAGGTTGCAACGCGTGGTGAGCAAGTTGGATCGGCATGTAGGGGGTTCGGGAATTCTACCACCACCACGCCCACCGCCTCCTGTCCGTGTGCCTGAGCAAAGAGAAGTAAGGCATCAACCAAGATCCGAAGATGGGGAACACAGCCGCAACGAGTATAGCACACGTTCGTTGTCCTCCCATCACAACCGAAAGATTGATCTCCCAACCTTCAATGGTATGAATCCTAGAGTTTGGATACGTAAATGTCTGAAATACTTTCATTGGTACCAAACTCCGATTGATGAATGGGTTAACATTGCCTCGTCACACTTACATGAGTATGGGGACATTTGGTTCCATGCTCTAGAACTAAGCAACCCGGTTATGACTTGGCAATTTTTTATAGACGAATTATGTAAAAGGTTTGGGGATAAGTCTTTACAAGATGTGGTTGAACAATTTAATAAAACTGCCCAAACCGGTACCGTGGAGGAGTATGAGGTCCGTTTTGAGGAATTACGAAGTTGGATGATGATTTATCATCACAACCTAAGTGAATCCTATTTTGTCTTGAGTTTTATTGGGGGTCTAAAGCCCGCAATCTGGGCTGCTATTAAGGCCAACCGTCCTTCCTATTTGAATTCCGCCATTATGCAAGCAAAACTCCAAGAAATCACTATATCGGAGATTAGGGGTGCCACAGTTACCAGACCCACATACAAACAGCAACCATATGGGACCAGATCTGGATCCTCATTCCAGTCACATCCAGCAGGCCCTATCCAGTCCAGTGCCCAGGCCCCTACTGGCGCGTGCCAGGCTGTGCCTCCGAGACCAGTGCCTAGCACCATGACAGTGCCTAACGTGCCTAGGGGAGACCCGGGACAATGCTATCATTGTCATGAACGATATTTTCCGGGCCATGTATGCAAAAACAAGCTCCAAAGTATGGAAGGCCAAGAGGAAGTGGTTGATGAACTCGAAGATATAGAGGAAGAACTTCCTCACGAAGAAGAGGGTGACGATGTCATGGAGATCTCTTTGAATGCCTTGTCCGGACGCATCACCCACAGCACATTACGGTTGAAGGGCTCAATCAAGAAAAGGCCTATTACGATCCTAGTAGATAGGGGGAGCACTAACAGTTTCTTGGACACAAGCGTTGTCCAAGAGCTCAAGCTTGACACGGTGCCTACCGTGGTGATGACAGTGACAGTTGCCAATGGAGAGAGCTTGGTAAGCTACCAAAAATGTCCAACCTTGATGTGGAAAGTGCAAGGTAACATCTTTTCCGATGACTTACGAGTACTTGATTTACGAGGTAGTGACATGGTCTTAGGTGTGGATTGGCTACAAAGATATGGACCCATTACTTTTGATTTTACTAACCTTAAATTTTCATGTTTTAAGGATGGACAACCTATTCACTTATAAGGCACATCCGATAACGCGACCTTACATGCTATGTCCGAAAAAGGCCTAACAGGGTTTATTAAAAAGAAAGTTCATAGTTTAGTAGGTCACTTATTTTTAGCCGTTGGTAGTGAAGAAAGAGCTACTTATGCCCATCCGGACCTTGAACCTATACTTAACAAATATGAGGATGTATTTGATATTCCTAGGACTCTACCACCTGACCGAGCCCATGATCATGCTATTCCCACCCAACCCAATGCTAAAACCGTATCTATAAGACCTTATCGCTACCCTAGTAGTCAAAAAATGAAATTGAAAAACAAGTTAAGGAAATGCTTTCCTCTTCTATAATTCAACCGAGCCATAGCCCATTTGCTTCACCCGTTTTGCTAGTACGTAAGAAGGATGGTACTTATCGTTTTTGTGTTGATTATAGACAACTTAACCACATAACAATAAAATATAAATTCCCCATCCCCGTTATTGATGATTTACTTGATGAGTTGCATGGAGCACGTATATTTTCTAAGATAGACTTAAGAGCCGGTTACCATCAAATTCATGTCCGAGATGAGGATCGTCACAAAATGGATTTTCGCACGCATCAAGGTCATTACGAGTTCAAGGTGATGCCTTTCGGTCTCACCAATGCACCGGCCACTTTTCAAGCTTTAATGAATGAGGTCTTCTCTCCTCTTCGTAAATTTGTTTTAGTCTTTGTTGATGATATCTTGGTATATAGTCCTAGCATGACAACTCACATTAGACATTTAGGTGAAGTCCTTGAAACATTAAGAACTAATCAATTGTATGCTAAAGGAAGTACGTGTGCGTTCGATATTGACCATGTTGAGTACCTAGGACAAATCATTAGCCCACACAGTGTAGCTACGGACCCTAGTAAAATTGAAGCTATGATAGCTTGGCCTCAACCGAAGAGTCTTAAAAGTTTTAGGGGTTTCTTAGGTCTAACCGATTACTACCGAAAATTTATTAAGGGATATGGATCAATTAGTAAACCACTAAATTGCCTTCTTTCAAAAGGTGAATTTCAATGTAATGAGAGTGCCCAACTTGCGTTTGACACCCTCAAACATGCTATGGTGTCGGCGCCGGTTCTAGCTCTCCCCGATTTTACTAAACCTTTTACACTTGAAACAGATGCTTGTGGCGTAGGCCTTGGTGCGGTTTTAGGTCAAGAATGTAGACCTATAGCTTATCTTAGTAAGGCCTTGGGTCCTCGTCACTTAGGGTTATCGGTTTATGAAAAAGAACTCATGGCAATCCTAATGGCAGTCGAAAAATAGCGACATTACTTACTTAACAACCATTTCATTATCAAAACTGTTCACGCTAGCTTACGATTCTTGTTAGACCAACGTGTGACAACCCAATTGCAACAAAAGGGTATGTCAAAGTTCATGGACCTTATTTACTGTATAGTGTACCGTGAGGGAGTGGAAAATAGAGCCGCGGATGCACTATCTAGACATGATGAGGAATGTGAGTTAGGGTCTTGATCGGTCCTCACTAGCCTACCTCAATGGGTACGCGAAGTCGAGGCAAGTTATGACAACGACAAGCGCGCCCTAGATCTCATTTCCCACGCCACCCTTGAACCTTCTGTTCAAGGTCCCTTCACTCTTCATGGCGGTATTTTAAGATATAAAGGTCGTATTTACATAGGTGAAAACACGAACTTACGAACTAAAATTATGCACACCTTACATGATTCACCTATTGGAGGGCACTTCGGTGTCCAAGGATCCTTAATAAGAGCAAAACGTTTATTCTATTGGCCTAATATGAAAAAGAGCTTTAGTGATTGGATTTCTAAGTGTGATACATGTCAACGCACCAAAAACGAGCATGTCGCCTACCCCGGTTTGCTTCAACCGTTACCCATTCCAAGCCAAGCTTGAGAAAGTGTTAGTCTTGATTTTGTTGAGGGCTTGCCTAAGCCCATGGGTAAGGATACAATATTGGTAGTGGTTGATTGCTTTACTAAGTATGCTTATTTTATATCATTAACTCATTCTTTCACAGCCACTAAGGTAGCGCAACTTTTTCTTGATAATATATATCGTTTGCATGGGCTACCCAAAAAACATAATATCTGATCGGGATGGCACCTTCCAAAGCATCTTTTGGAAGGAATTATTTAGGTTGGCGTGTGTAGGACTCAACATGAGTACCTCCTACCATCCCCAATCGGATGGCCAAACCGAACGTGTGAATCAATGTTTAGAGAACTATTTACGAGCCATGGCCTTAAACAAACCGAAGGCATGGGCTCAATGGTTAGCACTTGCGGAATTTTGGTATAACACTAACTACCATTCATCTATTAAAACTACTCCATTTTTAGCTCTTTATGGGTATGAACCTAGGATTTTAGCTATTGATTACCCATGTGTATCTTCTTCCCTCGGAGTAGAAGACTTGCTTAATGAGAGGCAAAATTTGGCTAACCTCCTAATAGAAAACCTAGTCGAGGCGCAACACCGTTATAAGCAACAAGCCGACCTACATAGAACCGAACGAGAATTTGATGTAGGAGACTTAGTATACTTAAAGTTACAACCTTATCGCTAAACCTTGGTCACCATGAGGCGTAACCTCAAACTAGCCGCTAGGTATTATGGCCCATTTAAGATACTTGCAAGGGTAGGAAAGGTTGCGTATAGATTAGAACTACCTCAAGAATCTAAAATACATCCCGTTTTTCATATTTCACGCCTTAAAAAGAAAATTGGAGATAATGTTGTGCCTAGTGTCTCTTTGCCTAGTTGTGACCAGGATGGCCACCCCGAAGTTCAACCCAAGAAGGTCCTCAAGCGACGCACCGTAATGCGCAAAGGCAAGAAGATAACTCAAGTTCTTGTGCAATGGGAAAACATGCCAAGTGAGGCTGCAACTTGGGAGGATTGGGCCTTCATCCAAGGCCAATTTCCTCATTTCAATCCTTGAGGATAAGGATTGGCTTGAGGAGGGGGTATTGTCATGGTCATGAGACTCTCGGTTTTCTTTTACTTTGTCCAGATACGAGTAGGCCCGTGATCCGTGCTTGTCAAGGTGCTGTCCCAGGTCGCTGCCCAGTTCGTGTCCAGACAGTGTCAAGTGCCGTGCCAGTTCGCTCCCAGTTCACACCTTGGCCTTGTCTTGGCTTGTCCCAGTTCGCGCCCCAGTCGCGCCCCAGTCCCGTGTCAGCCTGCTTCCCCAGCGTCCTTCCCCAGTGCTGTGCTGCACCTGAGCCCGTGCCTGGGGGCTCCAAACTAGCCGTTAGAGGCCCGCTCCCCTACTAGCCGTTAGGGAATATTTTCAAGATATTATCTAGATTTAATTAATGTATTTAGTATTGTTTTTAGTAATTCTTGTATTTCTATAAATAGGTATTTTGTATTCATTTGTAATCATCAATTGACAATTAATGAAACATCTCTTTCATTTCTCATCTAATTCTCTCAATTCTCATCTTACTCTACTTCTCTCTCAACTTACTCTAATTCTTTCTCTCATCTAAACTCTATTTCTCTTTCTTTTCTCACCTAACCTCTCTTTCATTCAGGCCCAAGTCTTGAACTTTGGCCGTCACATTCGCAAGGCTGTGACACCGGGCGTATTCCGATTGTGGTTGTTATATAACGTAGCTTGTAACTTAAAACAAGGATAACATTCAATCCGTGAAAAGTTACGGATTGAGCTATGTATCAAAAAAAGGCCCTTGAATATTTTTATGTAACTATAATGATTTTTAAGTTTTTTTATCAAAGAGAATTCAAAAAGGCTGTGAAAAGATAACGCGGGCAAATTTCAGTTGTAGTTGTTGTATAACATACCTTGTAACTTAAAATAAGGATAACTTTCAATCTGTGAAGAGTTATAATTCTGTTATATATCAAAACTAAGCTCTTGATGATTTTTATATAACTATAATGATTTTAAGTTTCTTATCGAAGAGAATTCGAAAAGGATGTGAAAAGATGAACCGGGCGAATTCTTGTTCTAGTTGTTGTATAACGTACCTTGTAACTTAAAACAAGGATAACTTTCAATTCGTAAAGAGTTATGGATTGAGCTATATATCAAAATGAAGCTCTTGAAGAGTTATAGGTGCCTATGATTATTGTTTTTGAATTTTTGATCAAAGAAAAGATAAGAAAGAGGTAAAAAATACTTCATAATACTTGACTTACTCTAACATACCTCTTTGCATGTATGGATATACTTAAAAGTGCTCAAAGGAAAAGTAGAGAGCTTTTTTTACTTACTTTGCTTGACTAAGTTTGTTTTTCATTAGAAAAATGTTCCAAATATCCAAAAATGCTGAAAATTACATCGCATGACATTAAAAATATTTGAATTTTACAAGAAGCACCAAGCCAGATGTGAGCTTATGATCCTTCCCATAGACGGTGCCATTATGTTTGTGATGAATTTGGCCAATGAGCTTATTTATCTTTTTGGAATTCTGTTTGCGGTGGGGTTCATTAGGATGAGCAGAACCCAAGCTCTAGCTACACGCTCGACTTGATATTCCTTGCGAGATAAAACAAACGGTTAGAGGGGCCCCTGAAGTAATGCACGGGGGGTCCCCTCTGACGCTCAAGTCTGAATCAATATTATGAAGTAGTAATTAAGGGCAAGTAATAAATGAAATAATAGAGATAAAATACCTAGACTGAGGAGAGTAAGGCATTGGAACGATTATTGCTCCGAGGAGATGATTGTCCGAATGGGTCATGGTGAAGGAGGCGTTTAGCCCTCTTTATAGAGAAAGCTTATTTGTGGATGATGACTTTACTTAAAGAGGAACAATACTTTTGGATTAGTATGACCTTAAAGAGGAAGGATCTTTATGGATGGTTATGTTTGATTCTATCATTTTGTGCTTGTGCATAAATGTGTTTTGGAGAGATAAAATAGGCAAATTGTGTTAAGTTGGTTAAAGTGAGCGAATTGTGTTGCTTTTGCCTCTACTAGGTGAATTTGTGCTGATTTTGCCTCTACTAGGCAAATTCTGTTGATTTTACTCCTACTGGGCGAATTGTGTTGATTTTACCTCCATTCGGCGAGTTTTTGTTGATTTTGCCTCAACTGGGCGAATTATGTTGATTTTACCTTTACTGGGTGAATTGTGTTGCTTTTGCCTCTGCTGGGCAAATTGTGTTGATTTTACCCTTATTGGGCGAATTGCATTGTTTTAAATTTTCATCCAAATAATTGTCTGTATAACCTATTTGCCCATCTACAGTAGCAAACTGCTCAATTATAGTTTACTAACAGCTGTGTCCTATTGGGATGCCTAAAATTATTTGTACATCCTTCATTTCAAATAAAATTCCTCTTCTGTATGGGAAAATAATTTTCTTTTGCGTGGTATTAAAAGAAATTGCCTACCAAAGCACAAGCCTTTGATGAAATCTCTTTAACTTTATCTTCAACAAACCCCCCAAAACCTAATTTGCATGAATCCCTTTTTTTATTTCTTTAGCATCCTTTATTGCATTGGTTATGTCCAATATTTTTTAGGGGTACATTTGTTTCGAGGGCCCTATATTTTTTGTCATTAGCTGGCCGTGCAAGTGCCTTATCCATCTCCGAGCATCATGCGAAAAAAATAAAAGCATACAGATGTTAATATATTGAACTTCAATCAATATTCTTTAATCGTAAATTGTATTTAACAAAACTATGTGAATTTCGATTGTATTACTAATTGAATAAATGACATTACATATCTTCTTTTTTTTTTGGATAAATAGACAATTTCTTGCATATAACAACCAAAACATTCTTACACAATTACAAGCCTACAAATCCATCAACAATTAAAGAAGGTTACTCCCAATTAAGAAAGCCATACAATTAATAGGCTACTCCTAAGCACTCCATTCTTGGCAAGTGTATCTGCATGGGTATTAGCTTCGCGAAGCGTGTCGCTGAAAGTGACGGGTATGTTAGGAACAGTGTCCTAAAATTCAGATTTATTCTAGATGTATTATTTTAATTAATAAATAAAACTGAGTTCAAGTCGTTTCCTAGTTAAATTTGTGTATGTGAGCATTTATACTGCATGTGATTTTCTTTTAGAAGACATCCATGAGATGGGTGTAGTCCTCAGACTGCAATTTACATGTTTGTTATAAGTGGTTTATGAGATTAAGCCACAAATAGACTTGGAACAAATGGTATGAATTGTTGTTTGAAAGACTCGTAGTCGAAGATAAGTTTGGACCACTTTTATTTTAAGACAATAACGTGATACTTTAAATGACTTGTGTTGGTCATATGGATGGGAGATCCAAAAGTGTTTGATTAGTGTGTTTAATAAGATTGACACACTGAGTTAGACCATGTGGATTACTTATTTCTAGACAACTATCGCAGATGAGTTATTCACGTTGTATTGTTTGAACGACGACTCTAAATCCTGAGGGTATTCTGGACTTGTGCTTGGAGCGTTAGTTACTTTGGTGTACTATAAATAAGGTCTAAACAAATGGCTGAAATTCCACGTATATTGGGTAGTGGCGTGAAGTATGACAAGGATCAGGTATTCAATAGGGAATCTACAGTCTCTTACGAGATACAGATGTCCCCTTAGTTGATTCGCAGATATTTGAATAGTTTCGAAACTTTGGCAAAATTATTCCAAGCATTTGACATTTGGAATTTATACTGTGAATGTGTTCAAGTACAAATGAATTATTCACTGAAGGGCGAGTCGGTAACTAATGGAGAAGCTGTGAGAAGAATAATAGTAGTAGTTATATTTATCCTTTGTCATGGACATCTAGTGAAGGGGTTGTTGTCATCAATGCAGTTTATTAGGGCGATATCGAATAAATAATTTAAGTAGGAGTACAGTGAGATTTATTTAGTGGAATTAAGTCTCATTAAGTGGTAATTAAATTATTTCATGAGATAATTAATTCAACCCATTTAGAGCTAGATTTAAATTGCACCTGAGGTCCCTGCACAAGCCTCTATTTTTTATTGCCATTGGAAAAATATTAAGAAATTTATGAATGAATTATTTATTCGTAAGATGGGTAAATTAATTTTTGCCAAATATTATTCATGCGATGAATAAAAGTTAAAAATTATAAAATAAAATAATTTTGGAAAATTAAAATTTATAGGATGAATTTTTACATGTGAAAAACAAAGCAAAATAAAAAAAAATGCAAAGAAAAAAAACTACACAGCTCGATCTGCGTGAACCGGATCAGACGAACCAGCGCGCAACACGCCCACTTGGGCTATCCGTGTCCCCACTCGAGGACCAATCATACGTCGCCACGTGTCACGCTTAATTTAAAATAACAGGGGCGATTTTGGATCAATGAAACGCAACGTTTTGAATCATTTTTTAAATAAAATGACGCGTTTTGATTTTAACTGGGCAATCCCATATTGATTAAAATTTTTTTTTTTTTGCTTTGGTATATTCCTATAAATAGAGGAGCTTATTCCGAGGTTTGGCATTTAAGTTAAAATATTTCTTTAGGGTTTCTGGAATTGTTTCGACGACCCAATTGGAGAGAAAAATCTCCGTTGAAATTTTTCTTTCCTCAGTTTAATATTTTTCAAAGCCCACCCTCCGGGCAGTTCGAGGTCATTGCGTAGAAGGTCTCAGGGTCTCGATTTTGAAGAATATTATTGTCTTTCTAGTTTTTCTTTAATGGAGCAATTTCAGGTGTGTCTTTTCTTTCCTTCTTTTTCGATTCCGCTTTTCTATTTATTTACAATATTCGTTATTACACCTGTTTAAGTTTATGTATTGCTATGAATATATTAAAGTATAAGGCCAGTAGATCTAAATTAAGAATTTAGATCTGTTAATTTAAATTATGAATTTAAATCAGTAGAATTAAAATTAGGAATTTTAAATCGACCCTAGGTTTAGAGTTATAAATTCTAAACCTGTTCCGCTGCGTAAACTTTAGGGAAAATTTTAGAAATGCATCCCAATAAATAGTATTAGGGCAAAAGGTTTACAGAGATAAACCTATTCCCAGGAACTCTCGCACGTGAGATGTTAAGAAGCGTGACTCTCCGACCGGGGGCTCAATCCTCAACTCTTAACGGATTAAAAGTTATCCTTATTTTAAGTTACAAGGTAAGTTATGTGATCACTACAAACGGAATTCGTCCAATTCATGTTTTCACTTTCTCTTCATATTTTATTTGATCCAAAGCCTTATAATTATTATAGTTATGTAAAACTCTTCAAGAGCTTCATTTTGATATATATCTTAGTCCATACCTATTTTACGAATTGAAAGTTATACTCGTTTTAAATAAAAGGGCCAAGTTATGTGACTATTACAAGAGGAAAATGCCTACTTCATCTTTTCACCTCCTTTTTATGTTTTCTTCGATCAAAATCTTTATAAGTCATCATAATTATATAAAATGCTTCAAGAGTTTCGCTTTAATAGGTAATTCAATTCGTAACTCCTCACGAATTAAAAGTTGTGCCCGACTTAAGTCACAAGGTCAAGTTACATAGCTCCACAAATTCCACCATTCAACGAATTCCCTACCCGGTGTTTTCCACAACCTGGTAAATTCCACAACCTAGTATTATCCACAACCAAGCATCATCCCTAAAACCTAGGGTTATCCTTGACGCTTCGCTTACCACATGACAAGCCGACATCGGTATTCTCACTAACCACTGTCAGTTCCGCGACGGTTGGGACTTCATCCACCATCCTCCTAAAAGTCTCCACCGTTTGGTGCTGCGTTCACTACGTGTGAAGCTTCACCTACCACCATCACTGCCATCGGTTGCACAACGGCCGCCAATAGCATGCCAGTCGTCACTGGTCGTTCGCCACCCACCATGGTCAAACCTTTGCTCTCTCTTTCAATTTCGAATTTGGGTAAATTTCTATGACGATCTTGGTTTAATTCAACCTTAAAAGATTCATTTTCATTACTATCTTAATTTCATTTAACCCTAAATGGGTCAATTTTTGCTACCATCTTGGTTTACTTCAACCCAGAACAGGTCAATTTTCGCTATCATCTCAGTTTATTCTAACCCTAAATGGGTCAATCTTCATTACATAGTTACTTCAACCCTAAATGGGCTACTTTTTGTTACAACCCTTATTCAAATAAACCACGAGTGCGTTAATTGTCGTTACAATCTTAGTTTGATCCAATCTTGGCTTTTTCCAAGGCTCGTTCAAATTAAACCCCCAATTGGATCAATTTTCATCACGATCCTACTTCAAGTCAACTCTAGTTAAATAATTTTTTATAGTTCTGGTTGGACTAAGTTATGTTTCACCAGATACTTACCCATAAATTGTTAAATTAGCAATTAGACACGACAATTCTAAATTAAGGATATTAATGAAACAAGGTCATCGACCCCACCCTTAATGACTTTGAAACACATAATGCACATTATCCAACACCAAAAAATGAGTACAAATCAAAGAACACATGTAAGTACTGGGTTCTAGGATAGTAGAAGTACTTATAATAAGACAACCAGGTTATACGATTCATTCAAAGGACTTTGTTTAGACATGTAAGTGACATCATAACTCCTTTGGAATTCACAAGACATGTCTGTTGTCTCTCTCCATCCATGACTAATCTAATTACTTCATGAATTTCTTATTGGCATCTTCTATACACCTACGAAGAAAATCCGAAGCAAATAATTACTCCATCAAAGAACACAAGCTACTCGTCACGTGCCAACTTAACAACTATTCACCTACAAAGCCCTAGCAAGGGTTATCTAGTCAAAAAGATGGAGTTCAGCCATACTTAAATTACTTCATAAGCTGCGCAATATCACTATCTCCCGAAACCAGACGTGGCCGTATGCTAAATACCTTTTGGGAAATACTGTTTAGCCTGGCTAAATCAAGGTCAAATTTAAAAAATTCGCGCACGATAAAAATCATTTCATAAGTGGTAGGAGCTGGAAGACTTTGCCTTCATTCGTGATTCCTTATCCATGGGTGGTGTGAGAATCATTTTAGGACTGGAGGACTTCATCCCTACTCACAGTCCAAACTTCATTTCAACGATGTGTAAATCATTTTAGGACTGGGGGACTTTGTCCCTATTCACTGTCCGAACTTCATTTCAACCATAGTGTAAATCATTTTAAGACTGGGGAACTTCATCCATATTCACGGTCCGAACTTCATTTCAACGATGGTGCAAATCATTTTAGGACTTGGGTACTTCATCCCTATTCACGGTCCAATCTTCATTTCAACGATGGTGCAAATATGTTATGATCAGTCTTGGATCATAACCATAGGATAAGAGAGTATGAGATGAGAAAGAAATGAGATAGAAGATGAGAATTAGAGAGAATTTAGATGAGAGAGAGAAAGGATATCAATATCATTCCACAATGAGTATTACAATAGAAGGAACACTACTTATACTAATCCGAGCTTATTAAGATTACAAGAAAAATATCTAACAATTCACTACACCTAGACACAACTAATCCACCGCCATATTCACATACACTTCACCTACATATAACTTAACTGCTAATAATCGACTTTCCCTCCTTCACATAAAAGCTATCGGCTAATACACTAAAAATTGGTTTAATGTGACTAATACTATTGAGTTAAACTACTTTATTACAACCAATGAATTATTACGACTTAATTCCATATGCCCAAACTTCTAGAATCATGACAATACTTCCCCCTTTAAAGATTCTTGCCCTCAACAATCTAAGTAGAGAAGAAGTAGCTTCAATCATCCTAGAGACTCTGGTTGTACGGCTTCATCTTCTTATTCGATCAATATTTGCTCTTCAAGACTTGTTCATTTTGCCAACAACCTTGCACCTTGAATCAACTATCAGATCTTCCATCGATAGCCGCTAAAAGATTGGCTCTAGTTCTAGTTTTGTCTCGGCTGCTACAGGAGGCACACTCGTTCTTACTGTTGGAATGAGCTTTAGGCTTCAATCGCAGCAATTTTGCTCCAGGATTTATAACCATCATCATGAATTCCAAAGATCCAAGCACATCTATGCTGTCAAGATCTGAACCACTACTTCTTTCTTTGCTGAAATTAGTCATTCTCAGGTCTGGTAATAACCACAAGGCTGCCCTTAAGTTTCCAAAGACCTCCCGAGCTGCACTAAAACATACCAAGACCATATACTTCAAGACAAATTCAACTTCGATGAACTGCTTGATAATGTACCTTCTGAATGTAAACTTCGATCTCCACAACACTCTGAGCTGATTTTCCTTATGATACTTCGATTGTAATACTGAATTGGCATCATCAAATGGATCATGACCACCCCTTACCTTGTTCTTCCATAGATTGTTGCTGCTGCACACAAGCAAAATATGGTATCTCATGTTCCAACGACTTTTGAAACTGATTTACACTTCTCTTAGGCTGATTAAAACTCTTAAAATTGGGTTGTCTCACTGTTGTTCTGTTGACAGTGCTCGAACTTCCAGAATATTCTTCTATCATTGCACCTATTGTAACAGAATTTGCTTGCTTGAGAACATTTTACTGCGTTTCATCAAGATTTGGATGCAAGGAAGGTGCCCTCTGCATCACTATAGCTATCAGTGAGAACCAAAGATCTTTCAGACCTTGCAGATAAGCCACACTTCCAAAGTGATGTTTATCACATCATAACCTCTGAATCTCCCTGTCCATGTGAACCTCATTTGCAACCACTACATCTTGGTAAATTTGCATAAGCAGCAGCCCATCATCGAGTTAATCAACCTTCTTTCCATACCTCATACACTCCTCCACTAAATCCACCATCAAATAATGGACTACAAACTTAAGTTTTTCTCTAACACTGTTGTCTATCTTCATTTCTTTCCTTAGACAAACGACAGCGCACTCTACTTCCCTTGAATCAGGTGGCTTGTTGTTAGTGTTCAAGGATGAATAAACACTAGCTCCGCACACTTGAACTTGCCCTTTGTCCTGATTTTGCAAATTTCCCATATGAAATTGAGAAACTACTTGCACTATAGTGTTAACACAATGTTTCTTTACTGAATTTCCTTGCACCCCTGCAGTATCAGTTCTACTTCTTACTGATTTTATAACATTGCTCACTGAATTCCACCTCTTCCTTGCTAATTTAATTGCCGTTTTAATCCATGAACAAGCCCCAAGTCTATCAATTGACATAAACACCACCTTAGGCTGCTTCAACCTCATATTCTTGAACATGAAAACTTTTCGAGAGACACTTTATTTGATTTGAGATGAAGAAAATCTGGAGGTCTCCCCTTATAGACTAAGATTGGCTTCATCAAAGCTCTTAATCTCTTACTTGCATAGCTATTCTTATGACTAAGTCTAATTGCCATCTTGATCTTAATGTTAGGCTGTAAGATCAGCTTCAAATGCAACCATCTGATGCCTAGAACTTCAATGTGAATTTGCAATTGCTTAGCTGCAATAATCTGTGGCATTAACCCTTGTCCAACAGCTTACCATTGTACCATTTCGTCTTGAGATGGAGATAAGCTGAATGTGTTGATTAACTCAGCCGCTATTGAATCAAACTTATGATGATTCTCACTGCCTTGTTTGATGTTAGCTTCCCGCTGCACTACAGTGACTGCCCAGCGTTATAAATAAGCTTCAAGATCCTGTGTTTGCAACCTCTTATCCAGCTTAAATCTGAATGCAAAATCATCAACCTTTCCTGGATCAAGAGGTCTTAGTTGTGCTTAATTTGTAACTTTGTTAACCATATTTGTGCTCAATACTTGTGACTCTAAATCAATCCCACTTGTTTGCAATTTCCACTGCTGCATAGAATTACAATCCACCTCTAGCATCTTAATCTACTGTGGATCAACCTTGGACCTTACTGTTTCATCATTTACTTGTAGCATTAAAGGATGAAGTACAATCTGTCCTGCTGCTACATCAACCTCTGATGCTATCTCAACCTCATCTTGCATTTTCAGATCATGTTGCTGTTGTACAAATTCTACTTGATCCACTGAGTGTAATGTTGCATCATCCATCTGCTGTACTGCTGCAGCTTCTAGATTCAGGTAGATTTCAACAGAATCAGTCACATTTTGCTCACATTCTTGGTCCATGCTCTGTTACAAGTGTTGATTTACTCCCCAAGTAACATTAAGTTCCTCCCTAGCTTGACAATTAGTAGATCCTACCACCTCAAGCTCACCTTCCATATCAATACACTCCTTAAAGTACGTGTAATGAATTGAAAGCTAAGTCAGCACTCCTCGTATAATAGCTAATGTGAGCCGTAACCTCAATGATGGAAGACGAGACCAACTCGATACTTTCAAGAGGATCATAAGGCCAGAATACTTGATAAGGAATATCTTCATCTATAAGGTAATAAGGCTTCAAAACTTTGATAAAAAGTCTAGCATCATTGGAAGATTTGTCTTGAACCGAAGCTGGATTAAGGCAACGCGGCATTGCATATTGTAACATTTTGAATGTAAAGGTAGTCACTTAGCTCAGCAAATTTAGGCCACTAAATAGTACAGAGGCTTGATTTTTATATAGTTTCAGCAACTCTAACTGATTCAGCTACTTGATCACAATAACAGCGCATTAAGCTAACAAGATCTCAAGAGTGGAGCTTAGTTCAAGATCAATTTCATGAAGTTCAATATGTAATCAGCTAGATTGAATCTCATTGCAGCTTAGTCAATGACTCAAGTTCACAAGAGCACAAGATTCAACTACTGCACACAAAAACAGTAAGCTTTTGAACTATAATCTCGATCAAACATAACCTGAACAATAGAACTGGATATCACGTAGCACTATTTGAAGAATCTGGACAATTAGCACGGTATCTTGGTCCAACACGTGTGACAGCAAAACCTAGGTTAAATGCAGCATGAACTGGAAATTAGAACAATTTGAGCACAATTTCTTGATCAACACAACCTGCTCAAGAACTTGATATTAATTAACTAGATCTAATGCTTTGCAATCAAATTTAACTTAATCAACTTAATTGGAAGCAAATTCACAAGCTTTGATACCAATTGTTATAATTCAAGATAATCTTGGATCATAACCATAGGATAAGAGAGTATGAGATGAGAAAGAAGTGAGATAGAAGATGAGAATTAGAGAGAATTTAGATGAGAGAGAGAAAGGATATCAATATCATTCCACAATGAGTATTACAATAGAAAGAACATTACTTATACTAATCCTAGGTTATGAAGATTACAAGAAAAATATCTAACGATTCACTACACCTAGACACGACTAATCCACCGCCATACTCAAATACATTTCACCTATATATGACTTAACTACTAATAACCAACTTTCCCTCCTTCACATATAAGCTATCAGCTAATACACTAAAAATTGGCTTAATGTGACTAATACTAATGAGTTAAACTACTTTATTACAACCAATGAATTATTACTACTTAATTCCATATGCCCCATCTTTTAGAATCATGACAGAATCATTTTAGGACTGGGGGACGTCGCCCCTATTCACAGTCCGAACTTCATTTCAACGATGGTGCAAATTATTTTAGGACTGGGGGACTTCATCTCTATTCACAATCCGAACTTCATTCCAACCACAGTGCAAATCGTTTTAGGACTCGGGGACTTCATCCCTATTCACAGTCCGAACTTCATTTCAACAATAGTGTAAATCAGTTTAGGACTAGGGAACTTCGTCCCTGTTCACTGTCCGAACTTCATTTCAACTATAGTACATCATTTTCGGATTGGGGGACTTCGTTCCTATTCACAGGTTGAACTTCATTTCAACAATAGTATAAATCATTTTAGGTCTGGGGGACTTCGTTCCTATTCACAGTCCAAACTTCATTTCAGCAATAATATAAATCATTTTAGGACTGGAGGACTTCATCCATATTCACAGTTCGAACTTCATTTCAACGATAGTATCATTATAGGACTGGGGGACTTTGTCTCGATTCACAACTTCGACCCCTTCATCTTGATGGCACAAATCATTTTTCATGACTATGGGACTTCACCTCTAGATCATAGGCTAGGCATTATCTCTGTCACAAAGGCTAAACCACTCCAAAATTAAGAAGTTTTACAATTAGCAACAGTTGAAAGTACATTCTTTTCGAGCGATGCAAAGAAGGTAAAAACAACTACAAGTTAAGAATTGCCTATCCATATCAAAGCTAGTGAACTTTGTTCTCAATCGTGCTGCATTATTAAACATTATGCCATATCCGGAAGACTTCGCTACTCATCATAAATCAAACTTGGTTGCTTATCGCAACTTGACAAAATATTTCCAATAAGAGAATTCGAAATAAGCTGTGTTTCTTGTTATGCCTAAGCAACTCACACTCCAACCACACTTCTACTAAGCTATCTAATACCACAGCTTTTCAACAACTTAATAAGGGCAATGTAAGGTGTTATCTTTATCTTCTTAGCCACCTTTATAATCCTATACATACAGTGGTGGCACGTAATCAGTAATTCCAAACCACATTATTCAAAACGATGACATATCTATAAGGCTTTATTACCTATAAGGGATCAAACTACATTAGGGATGGGAGTTCATTTGCAACTTCTAGAGAGAGAAACTAGAGAGAGAGGTTCTGGATTGGCAATTTTCGGCGGGTGGCGCATGGGGCACAGCTGGTGGCGCATGGGCGAGTGACACTGTGCACTGCGACTGTTTTTGGGTGCGTGCGGGCGCGTGAGGCGTCGTACGACGGCCCTGAAGATTGTTTTGGACTCGCCGTGATCTCCTCTTTCTTGTAGGGCCATGTTTGCATCAATCTGATCACTTTTATTTTTTGAGGGTGGAAACACATGTGAGCGAGGGTGTTTGAGTTATGGTGTTGATGATGGCGTAGGACGCTCTCTCTCATCCTTCATCTTCTTGGCACTTCAGCTGCAATGGCTCCCTCTCGTTTTTTGGATGGTTGATGGCCTTGGAACTCATTCTCTCTCTCCTCGGGGTCTTCTCTTTCTATTGAATCTTGCTTGTGCCTCTTCTATTGTGGAGCAAATCTTGGTACACACATTCTATCTCACTTGCTTCTTTGTTCTTGACATGGCGGTTTGAGTTGCTTTTGGGTTATTTCGTCGCGGCTCGCATCGACCCTATTTCACTGCCAAAACAGGGGCCTAACTTCTTGATGATGACTTGATCATGTTGTCGATGAATTACTCAAATTGCTTCTTGATCTTGCTTATTGATTGGTTGCTTGTTCTTGCTGCCATTGTTGTTGTTGTTGTGGTGGGGAGGTTGCAAGATTGTTTGTTAGAAGGATTTGGGGTTGTTGGAAGTTTGTTACAAGTTTGTTACAAATCTTGTATTGCTTGTTTCTTCTCCTTGCTTCTTTGTTTGACGCACCCATGCTTGAACTAGGCGCCCCACCTCGGCCGTGGGTCTCTGTGGCCGCAGCGCCACCCCCAGGCTGCACACTTCGGTTTGTCCCACCGAGACTTGTGAATGGGGAAGTGGTTACTACTATCACTGATGATGATGTAGCCCCGGGCCTTGAAAATGGGGTAGATGTCTTGTTGGACATGTTATTGGGGGTCGTGTTGCGTACTTTCGATGTGTTGCTATAGCTCTGATGCTATGGGGGTCAAAAGGGCTTGAATGTGTAATTGCGGATAAGGAGGTCTACTACTTTTGGTTTGTTTCAATAGTTGAGTCGGAATTGATACTAAGGGGTGGACCTTGGACCCTTAATGGGCATTATCTCTCCCTTGAGCATTGGTAACCTAACTTCGCTCCCTCGCGTGATCTCCCTCGGATTGCTATTTGGATCCAATTACATGGCCTCTCGGCCTCTTTGTGGGCGGAGAATTCGTTGAGTTCGATAGCTAGTGGTGTTGGCCACCCCCTTTACATGGACCAACCAACTTGGAGGGTACTATGGTTAGCTATGCTCGTGTATGTGTACAGCTCGATGCTTGGACAGACCCCCCGAAGCGACTCTCGGTTGATTATAATGGCTGAATCATACCGGTGACTGTCAAATTGGAGGTTATGCCAAAAGTTTGTCGTAAATGTAGGGTCTTTAGTCACTCTTGTTCCACCCCGAACACCGTTACTATCCTCCTGGAGCAACCGGAGGTGGTGCCCGGAGAAAACGTCCGGCGGCGGCGGAGGCGGCGTAAGGGAAAGAAGGGGAATGGTGATGGGGTGAATAATGGGCCAATCTCCAATAGCCCAAGAGGAAATGGGCCCAATTTGGTGGGGCTTTCCTCTTTTGGGCCAAGAAGGGACATTAGGGAGGATAAGCCCACTAGTGGGCATTTAAATGGTACCCTTGGGCCTTGGTGTCATAGACTGGGAATGGATGATAATGGGCCACCAAAAGGGCCACAATTTGGGCTTGGGGAGGCACTTGTTGGTGAGCAAAATGATGGGCCAAGTGATGAAGAAGATGGGGGCTGCGTACGGACAAGGGGCGGAGGGTCTGGTGGGCCGCGACTTGGGCTGTCTGGGCCGCGCCTCTCCCTTCTTGGGTCCACGCCTGGGCCAAGCCTACCTAGGTCTTGGCCGAAAGGCTCTTGCCCCCCACACCCTTGTTTTTCAAGGGGAAATGGGCCCGATTTGGTCATGAACCATCTATTATGTGCGCTAGGGGGAATGGGCCCGTTTCGGAGCGGCTTCCCTCTAGTGCGTCCCCCCCCCCCCCCCCCCCCCCCCCCCCCCCCTCTCCCCTTCACCTAGAGGAAATGGGCCCGTTTTGGAGGGGCTTTCTTCTAGGGATGTTGGTCGTGGGTCGACTTTTGGGTCTTTCAGGGTTGATGCCGATCGGAGGAGAGTTGAGGACCGGACTGAGGCTTCTAGCCCGGGCACGGTAGGTGACATTGAGCTGAGGGGGCCGGTTGACTCGGGTATTAGGGCAGAGGGTGTTGGCACTCGTATGGTTCTTTCTGATTCTGAATCCGTTTCCCTTTCGCCTCGGACTTTCGCCGATTTTTTACATGTTTCCACTCCTCTCTAGGGTGACTCAGAGATAGTGGATGTTCCTATTGAGGTGGAGATGGCTCAAGATGGCATTCTTGGAGTTACTACCCTCTTATATGTTCCTTAAATCGGTCGGCTAGCTTGCCAAGTCTGGGCAGGTCGAACCGTTTTAAGAGCTTGTCGGACACTTCCACTTCCCCATGTGTTGAGGTTGCCGTAGAGGGTCCGAGGAGGCCTCTCACTCGTGCGGCCAAGCGTACGGGCTGCGTTCCCTCCTGACTGTTTCATCATGGTGGCTGGTAGCTGGAATATTAGGGGGCTTAACAATTCCCAATCTTCCTGTGCTGTACGTGATTGAATTTCTTCCAATCGTTTATCTATCGTTGGTTTGGTTGAGACCAAAACCAAACCTTCTAATGTTGAGGCGGTGATTGCTCGTTGTACTGATGGGTGGAGCTTTCTCTTCAGTGGCATATGCTCTACTTGGTGTCGCATTATAGTTGCTTGGGATCCGGGCGTTTATAGAGTCGAGCTCATTCCGGGAGGGGACCAGTTCCTTACTTGTCTTATCTCTGATCTTCTTGGGGCTGTGGGCTTTCTTGCTACTTTTGTTTACGGCTTTAATGAGCCGGGTCCTTGCCAGACTTTATGGGACTATATTCGGAGCACTAGTTTGAGTCTCTTGGGTGAGCCTTGGATCCTGCTTGGGGATTTCAACACCATCCTTAGTCTCTCTGATCGATGCGGCGGCCAGGAGGGTTGGCCAGGTCACATGGATGACTTCCAGGAGTGTGTTACTGAGGCTGAGCTCACGCCCATCTCCTCTTCGGGACTTCATTTTACGTGGTCCAATGGGGCCGAGGATGACTGCTTGATTCTTAAGCTGCTTGACTGGTGCCTTGTCAGTGAGGGTTGGCTCCGTGACTTCCCCATAGCATCTGCCGAGATCCTTGCTTGACATTTTGTCTCGGATCATAGTGCCATTGTTGTGTGAGGGCTTGGGGAATGTCGTGCCAGGCGACTTCCTTTCAAGTTCTTCAATTTTTCGGCTGATCACGAGGACTTCCTTCCCACTGTTAGACGAGTCTGGGACATTTGTGTTGAGGGCACTCCGATGTATCAACTCACTCAGAAGATGAAGCTGCTGAAGAGTGAGTTGAAGGCCCTCAACGCCGG